>JAJHUR010132020.1:1168-31918 GCA_027495735.1 Lutjanus campechanus | reverse complement strand
TTCGAGCCATTATAATTATACCTTTTTATTCTGTTGTTGTTTAATAACCAGCGTGGACATGTATGGAGAAATATGAAGGGTTGATATGTGACGGAGGAACTTTTGCCAGTTCTGTTTCTTGTCTGATGGAGGCTTGTATCGGGTCTTTAATGAAATGTAAATACTTGTTACAAAACGAGAAAGCTGTCTTTTTTTTTGTTCTGTCTGTGGTTACAGCTGACCTGACTGGGAGGGAAAAAGGACCAAAGAAATACTTCCTTGTGTAGCATGACAAAACAAAGACTGTACGTGGTTCCAAGTGCCTGAAAACTGACCGATGTCTTTATACAGTAGTAGTTGCTATGTAAGAATTGTTTTTGAAACTTTTTCATCCAGGTTTACTGTACATTTCTATATCCAGGGTCAGGGTATTTGTTTTTAAATCATTAAAAAAAATGTCAAAACTGGTAAAGATGTGGTCTTTCTTTGCACTTTCTCCAGAGTTCGTAGAAGTTAGATTAGGACAAGCTGTTTTAATTTCCTCCAGTTGACTCAAATTAGTCTGGGGACCTGCGTCATGAATGCATACTCTATCTCCGCTCACTGTATCTCACTGTCTCAGTTTCTGTGTCTCTAAAGATCTCCCTGCGTCTATCTTCTTCCATCACACACAAACTCCTCAGTGTGTTGTCTGTGTTCCATCAGCCAGACACCAACTGGCCTAACACAAACACTCACTTGTTCAAGCTGTGTGCGTTTCCCCTCCCCACCTCGCCTGAAACGGATTCCCCTGAGCCCGAGCCTATACATTAGCCATTTCCTTCCACTTGTGCATCCGACAAGGGCTTTCCTTGGCCTCATTCAGAGGGGCCCGATTGCTGCTGCTTGTCTTGGATGAGTTGAGCTCTGAGGGGGCAGCTGAGGACCAGGTGGTGAAATGGGACTGCTGGCTTTTCAGCAAATGCAACGATGCATTCCAGCACTTCACTTCCTGGATGATCAAAACAGTTCAGTATTTCAGCATTTCTCCTCGCTATGACATTTTATCCAAATTACTTTTACATGGGGGGACGACTTCTTGAGATTTAGTAGAGCGTGAAAAAAGGCGCATAGCTGGGACACACCTGCTTACTTTTGCTCTTAATGGAGACAGGACGTACTTGCGATGGTGGAGCGCTCTCTGATTTCTTTATAAAAGTTCATTTGGAAGGAAAAGCGTCTGTCAGAATGATTAAGGGGATGAGATTTAAATGCGACAAGGGAAATTTCCCTCCCCGGGATAGCTGTCAGACTTGTCTCCAAACTGCTACAGATACACTCAAAGAAACATAGGACACCCCTGGAGATTTCCACTGGAATAAACACACATTAAAGTCACAGCTGAGACGGAGCTTGTCATATCTTTAACAAACCAGTGATTTCTGCGTCTGGTGGCCAGACCTCCAGAGTCAACCGCAGAGCTGTGAGGGAATGTGTAATATTAATTAACAAACTACAGAAAGTTGTGCATGTGTTGAAGATTAATTCACTCAAGATAAAAGGGAAACTTTTCATGTTGATGTTATGTTGATTGTTGATAGTCAGTGTTGATTAGCACCAGGACTGAATGGAAATCCACATGAAACGTGCAGAATTTTCCATTTACAAGGATAGTTTGGATTTTTTTTATGAAGAGCGGTTGTATAGTCAGTGTATTACCAACAGTAGGTGACAGTCAGCCAGTTTAAAACACAGGAAGCTAAGCAATGTACTGCTGTGAACAGAATATGCATTTTAGCTACCTAAAATAGGACCATCTGAAAAATAATATCAGTATCAAACTCCATTGAGAAAAACAGTCATTTTACCTCGCAGATCACGGGAGTTGCTGGTCCACTGCTGCCTCGATCTGATATTTTCTTTGTCTCGTTGTGTGACTTTGTTGTATTCAAACTAATCCTTCAAAACACAGAATTCACACAGTAACAGAAAAACAAACTGAATGATAAAGGCAGTGGGAGATCAGGAACTTCCATGTTCTGTGAGTTAAAATGACTGTTTTTGTCAATGGAGTTTGGTTGCTTTGAAGAAAGAGCGATATTTGTCTCATATAACAGCCGTCTCCTGTCATACACTTAAACTGATATGGATTTTTTTTAAAGTGGACTGGACTGTAGGTAATACACTCACTAACAATAAGTTCTTCATACAACCCCACTTCAAACAGTCTTAACTATCCCTTTAAACCTCAATGGAACTGAATATTTTAGCTATGCAGTAACAGTATGGTTCTATGGACGGACATGTTGGTCTGTCTGGACCACCACTTTGAGTCCAGGAGGAAATATGGAAATATTGTTAATGGTTGTTGAGATATTTCAGTCTTAGGTTTAGACTGAAACATCCAACCACTGGATGGTCACTTGCCAATGAAATTCCCATCAGCCTCAGCTATACTTTGCATGAAGTGCTAACTATCAAATGTTAGCATATTAAACTAGGATCATGTACATGGTAAACATTAAACCTTTTTAACAGTGTTGGGAGTATAATATAATAATAATAATATTCACCTCTGTTGCTTCTATGCCAAAGTCAGCCGCACAGAGCAGCCAACGTGGCTGTGGACTCTAAAGCCGGGTATACACTGTGCAAAAATATAACTAGTGCTAAAGAACCATGGCAATATTTTTGGTACAAAAAATTCAGGACGATAGTCTGACAATGTCAGAAAGCAAGCATAACCATCTCACAATGTGACTGCTGGTACCACCAACGTCTTCCAGCCAACCAACAGGAATGCTCACATACATTTATGTATGGTATTTTAGCATGCTTAGCATGCTACAAATACTTAACATTACCTCAAGCTCTCTTTTAAAAATTGGTGTCCCGGGTTTGCCTCCTTGCTCACAATGACCGGGTCAACGTTCTCCTCCTCTTCTTTGGATGTTTTTCCATACACATAAATAAAACAATTCAGTGGCAGACTCAAGCTGTCTGAGGGGCAGGAGGGGGGGATAAAAAGGGCACCACCTATACATGGTGGGGCATCAGATCAAAAATCATAATAAAAACACTCAGGGAACTAATTAACTATTTAAAGGAATGTAGAGGCCAAATAATTTTCTAGGGTAGCCAATGTGGCACCACGTTGTGTTTTCTCCACTGGAGAGGCACTTGAGAGGGCACTTTACCACGTTTTGTCCACTAGAAGGGCACTCTAGAGAGTACTTAACATTTTGTCCACTGGAAGGGTACTTTAAAGGGCACCTTAGCTAATTTTATCCACTAGAAGAGCACCCTAGAGGGCACTTTACCATGTTTTGTCCACCAGAAGGGGACCCCTGAGGGCACTTTACCTTGATTTTGTTTAGTGCAAGGGCACTTGAGTGGGCACCTTACCATGTTGCCCCTCGTGTACCCACCTGACTTGTCTATCAGTGATACAATGAACACAATGATGCATATTCTTGCATATTGACTTGCATCATAGCCTACGATGGGCTTTGTGCCACAAAGGTTCATTTTGCCAACACCAATGCAGCTCCTCCAAGGGTAGCTGAAGGGTTTTTCGAAAAGTCATAAGGCAAGGGAGCCACAGTTTTGTTTTTCCTGGACAAATACCACAGATAAATCTGACACTGTGGCGAGCACTGTGGTTCATACTGTTCCACAGCACACCCCAGCTCGCAGCAGCTTGGCCCTCTCACCACCCTCCCCTCACCCCACTCTCTTCTATGTGGGTGGGCCCTTTCTGGGTTCGACTCCCTTCGCAGCCTTTGGAGCTCAACAGGTCCCGTTATCACTTTTTTCCCTTCCTTTCTGTGTCAGTGTGCTGTGAAGAGTAATCTCTGTCTGATGATCATGTTGTTCAGGGACGCAGTCAGTTTGCATGTCAGCTGATTAGATTATGGGAATGTCTTCTTTAGCGCTGACGGATACCACCTGGGGGGATGATGGGAAGGGTCAGGATGAGCGTGGAGCCAAGAGTGGTCTCCAGTGCAACAAACTGTCGACTCTGAGCTCCCTATCAGGCTATATTGGCCGCCTGGGGAGATTGTAATAGAAAAACAAATATGTCCTCAGATGAGATGCTGCGCGGACGGCTGAGTCTTCTCAAACAGAGGACAAACACAGCGAACTTTAACGAGCACGCTTAAGGGAAGATGTTAAAGGAGTATTTATCACGGGAGATGGAGTTTAGGGGAAATTAAAGGGGAAGTCAACAAATCAAAAGACATATTTTATATCAAGGAAAGCAGTGAGAACTATGCTATGGTTTCAGCTGCCGCCATCCAAATCAAGTTCCATAAAAGTACCACATGTCCAAAAATTTGCGATTGAGATACAATAAAAACAAATAAAATTCTTCTGTTCAAGAATGATTGAATCAGATTGATACTAATTTCAGTCTTTTATGGCTGAAGAATGAAGGAAGTGGCGCTGAAGTTTTGCTCATAAAGCTGTTTTACTGGACTGGGTGGCATTGCTCCATCCATCATCATGTCGTTAGCAACCGATTCCCAGGAACTCACAGGATTTCTATTTGTAGGATCAGTGGATATTCAGAGCGCCTTCACCATGGTGATGTTTATTTGTTGTCCCGAAATGCAAAGGGGCTGCCTGCGCCATACAGAGAGCAATAAAAACTATGGATCCACCTTGGTTTTTGGTACATTTTCCTGCGCCACAAAATGAGATGAAAACATTTTTATTGGGGAATTTCAATTAGAACGAGTAAAAAAAAAATAAAATCATGACATTTATGTGAAAATATAAAAATCCAGTACCTACGAAAATCTGTTTAACATATGTATTTTCACATGGGCTCCTATTAGCGAACCGGGTCATGACATATGTTATTTGTTCTTCAGTAAATTTTAAAGGAATAGTTTGGATTCTTTGAAGTGGGGTTATTTGAGGTACTTATTCACAGTCAGTGAGGAGCTGACTCCTGAGTTCTCTTAATGCTAATCAAAATACACATTTTAAAACCATAATTCTTATTCATCTTTGATTTAGAAGGGCTACAGAGTTGACATTTTCGGATTGAGGAACATTTGATGGTAATATTATTGAATGGATTTTTTTAAAAATAGAAAGCTCGAGCAGTATTAATGCCTTGTTTAAACCAGGAAGTGAGACAGGGGTCCTTAAAGCTAAACCTTTTTATGCCTGATTAAATCATGTTTGTGACAAATGTGGTGGAATCAACAGAAATCTGGGACAGAACTTTACAGGGTAAAAATGTTAATAAAAAATCGTTAAAACAACAATGATTATTATGATTATAATAGCACAATTATTAGTTTTAGGTTGCGAAGGCTTTTAACACATTTTTAAATCGTTGTGAATTCTTCTCTGGTATGAAGGTGTTTTCTGCCACGTAGCAAGTTTAGAAATGATAAATTGAGATCAGCTTTTCATTCCAGGACAAGACAATGCAGCAAACTTTCTTAATCATTTCTCATTTCATTCTTTTTTTTAAACTTTTTCTAACCAATACATGTAAAGCTTTGAACGTTTTCTGAGCAAGTGCTTATAAAAAAATAAAATTTTGAGCATCTACAACTCCATGACAACATTGTGATTTAGGAGGAAGCCAAACAACGCACTGCTGTGGACGGGGTCAGCAACAAAATGTATTTTAGTCACCTAAAAAATCTAATTCCGTGTAATGTTATCTTATTTTCCGATGGGAAACTAAGTATCACTTTCTCCAAACCAACCAGACTCCATTGGCAAAATCAGTCATTTTACTTTGCAGTGAGACTTATTTCTTCACCAAAGTCACACCATAACACACACACAAAAAAAACCCAGATTGATTGAGGCAGCAGTCGACCAGCAGCTCCCATGCTCTGAGCAGTAAAATGACAGATTTTGCCAATGGAGCCTTGGAGAGAGTGACATGGTGTATAATACAGCATTTTTCCTTTGGAAAAGGCTGATGGCAAGGTAAAGCAGTGAAAATATTCTAAATATAGTCTACACTTAAAGTGATATTGATTTTTTAGGTGAATACCCTCTGTTTTGCTGCTGACCCTACAGTACATTACTTGGCTTTCTTCCTGCTGCCTCTCTAAACTGGTGGTGTGCTGACCACCTTTTACTGTAGGTAATACGCTGACTATAGACAAGTAGCTCAAACAACTCCACCTCAAAAAAACATGAATTATCCCTTTCAGTTCACAGTCCATTCTAACTTATAATAATATGAGAACATAATGTGAAATATCCGCACCACTTTTGGAAGAACTTCCAGTTCCTGAAGCCACAAAAAGAAATAAAATGTCATTATTCTGCTATAAAACTACAGAGAAACCAATACAAGTCAACTTTTCCTTCTCTAATTTCAAATTGTAGGTCAATTGAACAGAAATAAATTCTCACCAAACTCCCCACAAAGGCCAGCTCAGTGATGAATCAATCAACAAAGTTGCACAAGTCATAATTTTCCTGGACTGACACATACTGTGTAATTCCTCCGGTAGCTGAATTTATTTTTCCAAAACAAGCAGAACAGAAATGTTCTTATATGCATGCACTGCTCTCACCGCTTTATTTGAACAAATTAGTGAGAGAACCTATAATTTACAGACAACATCACAGACGCTCGAAGAGAGGCCTCGCTCTGTGTTTTCATGACAAATAAGGGCTGGAACACAGACGGCTGCGCACCAAATTCTGTTGAGTCACTCCCAGACTGAAAATAATGAACTGTATTTTTAAGAGAGAGTCCCAGACCACTGAGGGTGTAGACTATAAACAAAAAGAGACACCGTGTGAGCACACGACACAGTTTTGGGAAAGATTTGCTGAATGGAAATGTCATGTCTTCAAATGGCACACACTGTAAAAAAATAAAGAAAGAATTTGGTGGAATCAACTAATCTTTTCTCATGAACTTAACGCAAATATGCAAGTTTTTATTAATTAATTAGAGCTAAATTTTTCAGTATTTATTTTCAGAATTTATAAGCATGATTTCTTCCAACTTCAAGTCTTTTGATTTGAAGTGATGAGTTAAAGGAATGTCCTGTACAGAGTTCAATCAACTCAATGAATAAAGCATGATCAGCATAGCAGACTCCCATCATGCACTGTTTGAGAGTTAAACTCCCCTGAAAGCCTTCTGTTTTATAGTTTGAAGAAAACATATGATAACTTAGAATGAACTGATTGAGAGCAGTCTCACATGTACCTACAAAAAATAGGCGATTGACCCCTTTCTGATTGCCAGTAGATGAATTTACCTCAACTGGTGTAAGAGCAGAGAGATATTCAGAGATACATCAGTATTTTTGTAGCTTCTCACTGAATCTCTGTGGTTTGAAGTTTAATTTGTCTCATGCATCCCTCAGATCTGCTTCATTTTACAGTTTCAAATTCACTTTTAGCCTGACAGGAGTTGTGTTAAGTTACTGCTGATGAAAACCAAACATTTCATGATCTTGGTGCTTCATAATAAAAGCTTTTAGATAACAAAATAACAGAGGAGTTTTACTGTGAAGAATTTATAGGAAGTTAAAGTTTACACAGCGTTCAGCCGCTCAAAGCTGCCCTGCTGGACTGATGCACCGTGTCAAACTGAGTCAAGCCGAGCAGCACATGTGCATGAAAAGGGACCAAAAGAGCTGCAAAAGTTTTTTTTTTTTTTTTTTTTTTTTACAAGCTTTTACTGCCTCCACTGAAAATGAGTGAAAATTAGCGTGTCCACCTCGGTGTCATATTTCCATTACTGCTGATCAGAGCTGGAGCTGATAAATACCTGTAACTACTGCAGTCATTTGATCTGGGAGTGAATGCAGATTGTACCCTCTCCCGTTGAAGGCAAAAGCAGATGTTAGTGGGTGTTAGTGTTTTGGGGTCTCCAATAGTCTCGCATAGCCAGACCTCTCTCCACAGCGCTCAGCTGGAGAAAAGTCTGGCTCCATGCATACATATTCTGCTGCAAGGCAAAAAGTGGCCTGCCTTGCTTTGCATGTCTTTAAACCAATCACAAATGTCTTGGGCGACATTTAACCCGAGCTGCTGCAAAATAGTGTCCGAGGGAGAACTTGTTTTGGTGAAACATTTGCAAGCCGGGAGGCGAAATGACTGCATCACTACAAACAAAAAGTTAACAGCTACTTGTTGTTGTTTGCGTTTGTAGCATGCCTAAGCGCTAATTTACTGTTTTCAGTGTACAGATTGCAGCTCCTCAGAGATTGTTCTTGTTTCCCGGGGACTTTGAAAACATAGATTGCAGAGGCCACAATGCTGCTTGAAACAAGTGACCGATGGCGTGTGCATCCGGTGAGACAGACCAGTGCTCCAATAACAGTTGAGCAAGCTTGGTCATTGTTTCCCCTTTTCCTGGAAAAGTGACATATAGTGTCACATGTGGCAAATGTTATCAAAATGCTAGCTACTAGCTAGCTGGTGATTGATGCAGATTAATTAGCTAGTTAGGTGGCGTTTTACTAACATTATCTAACTTAAGAAATACATGCTATCAGAGCAAAGAGGGAAAAGGGGCGGGACTTCAGAAGTAGCTCCATCAGGAACAGCTATAGCTACAAGTTGTGTAAAAAGAACTGACTTTTTATAATGAAAATATGCAAAAGAAAATCTATTTTCAGTGTTCATCAGTCCGATTGAAGACTTGTTGGTTCAAACTTAATATCTTAAGCTTCTTGAACATGTTTTCTCAGGTACAACTGAATTAATATCAAGTTTATTTGACAGGGAATGTTCATTTGTTTTGAATCAAATTTAAACAAATTACCGCAACTTGTCTTTTCAAATTGAGTTAACACAAACTTTTTCAAATGAGTAACAATTCAATTTTTTTGAAATGAGTGATTTAATCTCTCACACCTCTTCCACACAGCTGCTGGAGCCGATGTTAGAGCTTCATCTAAAAGCAAAAACTAAATGGTATCATACCAACATCTGCTCGGGCCAAACACCAGCCTGCTTTCATTTGGTTTTAGAGGAAGATGGGCGGGGGTGCAGTCTTCCCTTATCCGAGCGGCTTCCTGACAGCCACAGTAAACACGGGCCCTCTGAAAGGTCACACTGTTTGTCACCCTTGGGCCCCTGCGAGGAGCTCTCCTCTCATAAATATTAATGGCCACTGTACCAAATGGGGCCAGTGACTGTTAACAAGGGGTGTGGAGGATGAGAGGGACGGCTGTTCCTTTTAACGCTGCGAGAGGCTCCTCCGCCGTGGGGCCATGGGAAAACAGAGAGGCAGAACCTGGAAAAGTCTGCCTTGCTCCTCCTGGCATATGGATCTGTTTTAGCCCAAAGTGACTGCAGCTCTCATCCCCGCATGGCTTTGATTGCCGGGCGCTCGCTTTGGCTCCGAAAGTGAAACCAGCACGAGTATACACATTCACTGCTGACCACATCAGCTCTCCAACTTGAGGATTGTAAATTTCTCCCCAAATGATTGATTACCCTCTTCACTACTCTTCAGTGCACCCAGCTGGGCTAATACTGTACGCCGGGCCTTGTTTATCAGCTGGTCTCAGACAGCTTATATAACTGTGTTATATAATAATCCGAGCCACACGGACCAGGTATACCACGCTTACCGCATGAGGTCCACTCCATATTACTCACGAGCTCCCTTTCCCCCCCTCTGCACATCTGGTTGTCCGTTGATTTCGACTGCAGCCAAATGATATGCAGACAGCAGCCAGGATGGGCAAGATTGAAGCTTTGCTTTGGTCCAAGACAACCATGATGTCCGCGAAGTGCGGATAAAAAATGGGAAAAAGTTTGGAGGGAGCTTTGCTTGATTTGGAATTAGTCGGATTTGAAAAATTGCCCCGGCCTTTCATTACTTGGTATTCCTGAGCATGAAATATTATAAGCAGTAATATAATGAGAAACTGAATTTAAATCATCTACAGTATATTTGAATTTGAATCGCTCAGCTTGATCTATTGCATTGACAAACTGAATCTGAACAGCATAATAGAAACAGATATTGGATTTATTAGTTTGGAGCCAAATTCCAATAAATTTGAAAGTGAGCGTGATGATAATAATAACCAAGTTATAACATCAGTGTGGGCTCACTATTTGGCGAGATCCAGGGACCGCTTTCTGCTTATTAATCTTACACCTAATAAGTCATGGGGTCTAAATTGCCAAAGACTTTCCACATTTCTCGTCCAGACTGCGCACATGCCAATTAAATGTATTTTGTGCACTCAGAATGAAGCTTCTCCTGACTGAACTGAATTTGAATTGCGAGAATTAAACGTGGAAATATGTAGAGGGTGGAATTTTTCAGTCAGGATCAAATGTAGCTTCAGAGCAAATGAATTAAATTTCATAAAGGCCTAAATTCAATATTGAATCATGCTATTCAGATTCGGTTTGTCAGTACAATTATTCAGTATAAATTACAATTTTGTGATTCCAATTCAGTTTCTCGTGGCACATATTTCTGCCCATAAAATGCGCTCTCTCCGCGACCCCAAACGAAATCGTCCATATGCATGTGTAAGATTTCACATAACATCTTTGGCTTCAAAGGCTCCTGGTGGAATTTGGAAGGTATAAAATGCACGTCGCCTCATAAAACATCAGGTCTCAAAACGTATTATTTTAAGCGTACTGCACATGCCTCCTGCTTGCTCGCACTGGGGCTCATTTTCCTCTCGATTGGCTTTCCCAGAGTTCCACACTGTATATCAGGACTCGCGAAGAGAGGCGACGTTTCACTGGCAGTGTTGATGTTTCCTTATGAAATACGGCTCAGCAGGCAATGGCATCAGGGCTCCACGCTGAGGAGGAGGCAGAGGAGGTTGATGGATGAGCCACAAGGCCGGGTCTTCAGTTTGACTCGCGGTGAGTGAAGGGGGGATGATATCTGATCTGGCTGAGTGGGGAGAAGGACAGGCCTGCTTCTGTTTCCATCAAAACGCCCGTGGGTTCTGGATCAGCCTGGAGGGAAGCTAAATCACATCTACTGCTATGTCAGGCAGACTTAAGATCGGCCGCGTAGCTGCAGCCGATTGTCAAAAATGAAGCATAATTACGTTATCTTACAGGATTCCTACAGTCCGTCAGAGCCAGGAATAAAGTCGTAAATGAAAAGAGAGGAAACTATAAACTGCAGTTGGGGCAGATGATCATAAGGTAAACAGACAATTATGCAATCAATTGTGCTTCCAGAAACACATTGAAGTAATAACTGTGACATTTTCATAAGCACAAAATCTGTTTCACTGCTCTCCAGGGCCAGATGAAATACAGCAGCACCAAATTGATACAGACAGTTCATGAAGGCAGCATGAGACTACCATGGCTGAAGCGAGCACCAGTGATA
The DNA here is from genome assembly GCA_027495735.1 of Lutjanus campechanus. NCBI lineage: Eukaryota > Metazoa > Chordata > Actinopteri > Lutjaniformes > Lutjanidae > Lutjanus > Lutjanus campechanus. The sequence continues at coordinate 20,625 of JAJHUR010132020.1, read as the reverse complement.
GACTCTGTGAGGATGACACAGTGAGGCTTTGTTTTCCACAATTTAGATTGACAAGGAATCTACTACTAGTAGCAATAATAACAGTATTAATACACTCATTCTTGAGAATCAGAATCAAACTGTAATTTGAGGGGGGGTTTCATTTTTACCCTTCAGTTATGCTGGAAAATATATTTTAAAAAGTAATACGAATAAAATTATGGAGCTGGAGAAATGTTTTCATTTCACGGCGTAGTCGCAGTGAGCAGCCATTTTATTTTTTAAACTTGCTCAGAGTTCTTTTAATGCTAATCAAAATACACATTTTTAAACCATTACTCTTATTGAGCTTTGATTTAGAAGGGCTACAGAGTTGACGCATTATAGTTGAGATACATCTGATAGCAATATTATTTAATGCATATGTCATAAGTTTACCAGTGCTTGAGCAGTTTCCCCGCCTCTTTTTAAACCAGGAAGTGAGACAGGGGTCCTTAGGGTATAGCTAAACCTTTTTATGCCTGAAGAAATCATGTTTTTGTAAAAATCGGATTAAGTTGACGGAAATTTGGGACACAAAATTACTAAAAACAAAGATGATTATAATGACACATCTTTATACCTATGTTATAAGTAGGTGTTATTAGTTTTAGATTTTGAAAGACTTTAACAGTCTGGGTTTAGAGTTTAGAACAAGTTTATAAATGAAAGAAATTAAAGCAGCTAAAACATTTCATGAATTCCATGTATATCATACATTTAAATCCTAAAAGATCTGCTAAATAACTTGAAGGTAGAGGCTCAGGGCTTGGTAAGTAATCAATACTATCTTAAAATCAGTCCTGAGTGCGACACGTCAACGGTGCCTGGAATCCAGGATCGGTGAGATCTGGTCATGTTTCCCAGTCTGAGTCGAAATCCTGGCAAGTAATCCCTGAGAAATGCTGTGACCACCAAAGGGACTTAAAGTATCCTAATGTTTTTCAGTGAACCAAAATGAGACACCTGAAGTGACTGCACATCTGTGAAATAGATTCATTTGCTCCAGCCAAACACATGTGTACCAACACCTCTGATGCCCACTTGGAACACGAGCCCCACATCTGTCTCACCTTGTGTCCAAGTCGAGCTGAGACCGGACCATTGGTCTCCCGAAGACAGCTTTTTCTTTCTCACAGCTTAGAGGTCTGACCCTTTATGAAAACCTGGCCTTACAATACGTAACTAACGTTCTGTTTTGTGCAGGATTCTCCCTCTAAGGCTATTGCGTGTGGGTCAAGGGGGGAAGCAGGATGTGGTCTACGCTCCACTGAAAGAAATGAATAGCCAGTCCATACCTCACCAATGTGTCACAGCACAATGGCAAATCACATTACATCATATTCGCACAGAGGCGGTACAGTATCTGATATTTACCATGAGGGAATTAAACTGAAAAACAAATGTACTGCACTGCGATAAGAAGTGAGGATGGTGGTCTAGCACTGTAACATTCCTGCATAGATCAGAGTAGCAGAGAAAACACAATATCTCCATAATATTAATAATAATAATACATTTTAATTTGATGTAAAGCGTACTTAAAGACAGACACAGTGGATGGATTAACTGCCGGTCACCAAGAGATAGTTCAAGCAATTTAACTTCAATAAAAATGGTCATTTTAACATTTCCTTAAATAACCGTGTTGTTTAATGTGTTAATGATTTTTTAGAAGTGCTTGAAAGCATATTTTTAAAGTAGTGGAGAGCCAGGCTAGCTGTATTCTCCTGCTTCATGTCTTTATGCTAAGCTATGCTAATCTAGCTCCATACTTAAAGCTCCAGTGTGTAAAATTTATGACAGATTGACAGAAGTGGAATATAATATTCATCAGCAGTGGTGGAAAGAATACTGAAAAACTGTACTCACATACAAGTACTGTTATATTACTAAAATATTACTCAATTACAAGTAAAAGTAGTGCTGTTAGAAAAAGTAAAAGTATAAAATATTCTTTTCAGAAATTACTCAGAGTATTAGTCACTTTTTAACCGTTGACCCCCTGGATAGATGGATCAAACAAACGCTTCATCAGGAGACCGAGGTTCCTGTCCCGTGAGAAACCAAAGCGTTACTAAAAGTTGTAAGGTACATAACGTTATGAGAGTCATGTAACTTTTGTCATGAGACTTTGGTGAGTTGCCTGATTGACATAATGTAGTTACTGTAACCGTCGATCTCGCGAGACTTCCCGTAGATATATATGAAGTCTCGCAAGATTGACGCCATGTTTACATCCTACCGGCTACATGCTACAGTTGACATTTCTGCTAAAAACATGGCGTAAATGGTGTCTTTAGTGGTTAATTTTTAATGTCGCGGCTCGCGGACACTTGGATTACACCACACAAGCAGGATGGAAACATTTTGTGTTTGTTTTGTGTGCTTTTTTTAATGTTTTATCTGTGGTCACCATTCACTGCCATTGTACTGGATGAGGCTGCTACCCTGTTTCTCCTAAAACTCCAGGATTGTTTTGTGAACTGAAGACCTTCACCCATCATCACATCGGCATAATGGTGAGTACATACTGAGTGGCTTATTCTGGGAAAATGGAACATCGCTTTAAAAAATGTTATGGCTGCGTCAGTTATAGCCACTGAAAGGAACCTTGTGCTTCAATATCAGGTGCTGAGGGGCAGTGACAAATTGTCGGTAAGAACGTGTTGCCAAACCTGCCCCTGCTGCAGTATTTTGGAGAGTTTTTCATATGTATGTTCTGGTTTTCATTGGCCTGTTAGTGATCAGAGAGCCTTATTGGCTAAAAAAAAAATGCAGATTAAATGTTTGGATATTAATTCAAATTTTACTCAGTTCTCAATTATGATTTTAAAAGTAGCTACAGTAAGTAGATTATATTGTGTAATACATACATAAGTACGAGTAAAACAACAGACACTAAAATATATTCCTAAAAGTACAAGTACTCAAAAAAACGACTTAATTACAGTAATCTGAGTATTTGTAATGAGTTACTTCCACCCCTGTTCATTAGTATGTTTTCACTAGTACAAAATGACCTGAAAATAAGAACTGCTGTGTTTTCATTATCTTAGAATGAGCCCTTTATATCTACAGATGGCACAAGTCCTCTTCCATGGAGGCCACCATGTTCCTACAGTGGCTTAGAAAGGACAAACCAAAAACTGGCTCTAGATACTTTTTTGGCAAGTTTCACACCCACCATAAGTTCTCCTAAACATTTGGAGCACGACGGTAAGGTGAGGTGTTTTCAATCTGCAAACTCACACTAGATGCCACTAAATCCTACAGACTGGTCCTTTAACTTATATGCATGTAAGCAACTCAGTAAATTACCGTATTTTAGAAAAAGGCAAACTATTGAATAGACAGTATACAAAATATGTTTTTATGGTCAAATTGGTGCCTGTTTCAAGTCGTGACTACTTCATGTTCTGCTTTCAATTCTTATACAGAGAATGTTTAAAAAAAAAAAAAATTTTACATAATAAACAGCCCAGGCGGGCGGTGGCGGGTTAGAGTCAGCATTCATATTATTTGGCATGCACATGCACCTGTTTGGCGAACAAAAGAAGCATGTCGGAGAACAGGGGTAGGTGTTACATATCCGTCCCACACAATGACTCACTCAGATTAGTGATGAGTCATAATCACTGCTCTCTGTCCAACACGACTGACCTATTTACAGCGTAACAAACACAAACACATGCATTACTGTCGCTCACTCTGCTGTTGTACTGGTTACTGTTTATGTTATTAGCTGCCATTGGAATGTGAATTGACTGCTGGCGGCGTGCGTCTCAAACCAGTCTGTGCTCCAGTGGAGTGAGATGGATTTTAAGTTACAGGTTCAGTGAATGATTGTTCATGAGTCAGTGACTTCCAATACGACTCTGAAAAGATGCATATTGTTGATGCGATATCATTATGACATCTCTACACACTGAGAGCAAAGATTCACAAGTTTTTACATATAAGTTAAGAAACTTTAACAACAAAAACAACTAAACAACAAAACTCAAGGTTTACTTAGTGGCTTTTTTCCAAAGCCTTCACCCACATCTCATGGCCTTGATCAGTTGAGTTGAGTTTGCTCTTGATATTGAAACTAGTTGGTTGACTAAGGTAAATAAATCTTACCACTAGCTTCTGATGGAGCTTTCGTCCAATTCTCATGTCCTTGATCAGTTAAATGCACAAGTTCACTCTTCATCTTGACAAAAGAACAAAAAAAGACTTAACTCAAGGTCCACTTACTACTTTTTGTGGAGCTTTAAACCACATCTAACGGCCCTGATCAGTTCAGAATAAGTACATTCTTGATCTGAAAAATAGTTAACTTAAGGTCCACCTACAAGCTTTTTCTGGAGCTTTCATCCACTTCTAATGTCCTTCATCAGCAGCTCAGGCGTGATCACGTGTAGAATGGTAACCATCTGATAACGCCTGAGCCATCGCCATGACTACTGAGGAAGCTCTATCCATGGATGGACGCTGTGAGATGCAATCTAAAGCTCCAGAAAACTTTAAAAAAGCTAACAAGTCAACCTTGAGACTGAGAAAAACTGCCTTACTTCACTTCTGTAGGCTACCTGTAAAGCTAGCCATCAAGAACTGTGTTAGCATAGGCTGGCCATGTTCAATTTTAACCAATAGCCTCGAGATACAATTGATCTAAGTTTAAATTCACAGTCATCTAAACTTTAGACAGCAGAGAAAAACGCTGCACATTCAAAAAGTAACACTGATACATCAAAATCAGAGATAATCCTACTGAGAATTGCAGAGTAAATGTCATCACTCTAGCTTCCTTTTGATTGACAGACTTTAGTAGGTTACAACTGCCCCTGTTATAATAGACCCCAGTCTCCCCTACTTGAAATCTTGTCACTTACTGGAAGAATCACTTTGAATTCTCTAGAATATTTTTTTATGATGAACAACATAATCATTTTCTTAGTTCTCTGTGTTGACTTTCTTATCAACTGTATTAAATTTAAAATACTTGCTCTTATCTTTTTTATATTCTACTTAATAAATGTTATGAGTATTATTTCTTACAGCACTGATGATTCACTCATTTAAGTTGCATTTTAGCTTAAAAAGAGTGATTTATACAATGGTGGCTCCTTTCATCTCCAGCCATCCCTGCCTCCCTCCTCTCCTCTCTCTCCTCCACCACCTCTGCACATTCATCCTCTTTTTCTCCTTTCTCAGATTGATCAAATATTTGCTCTTCTTGGGCCCCGGCCTGTTTATTTTCTGGAGTGTGTTTTCAGCAGCGGACTTGCCTGTGCGGTGGCTCAACAGTGCCGTCTCAGACATGCCAGTGTTTGGCTTAGCGGCTGGGGACTGAGGCTGGGCCGGGTCCGGGGCTCTGAGTGTGCCGGCAACGTTGGCCGCTCTCCCTTCGCTGGGCAAACTGGGCCTGTGAGCCTCACACACTGTGGCCATTCACTCTCCCAGCACACACAGGATAGAGTATGGATTGTTTGGAGGCCAGTGGCAATGCCAGGAATGCTGAGCCCCAGTTCCTCTCTGGGAAAAAATGGTATTTGGTTCTCTGTGTCTCTCACTCTTTCCCTCCCTGCCTTTGAAAGTTTGCAGCAGTCTGATGAGAGGGATCACTAGGTGCATTAGCCGACCTGTTTCCTCTTTTCTGCAGATTCCAGACTGGCCAGTCAGAGAGGGCCTCCCAGCCAGAGGAATCCTAAGGAGAGCCACTGCCTTCCACATCGGTATTTCCTGACCCAGTCCCACATCCCTAGTGGCTCATTCACAGTTATAGCAATGAAAGAACTGAAAGCTATATAGGGATGCACACATAAAATATCCGTCTTTAACTCAGCATTGATAAAAACCTGCATTTAGACCAGGCTGCACCAAGAAATATTTAATGAATCTAATATTAGTTCTAATCAGAGTTTAGGAAAACTATGTTTAAAATGACTAGATCCAGATTTAAGATTAAGCAGAACTCTGTTGCCCAATTAAAAACAAATCTTCATATAGTAAATCCAATTTTAAATGTATCGATGGACACCAAAATTTAATAAAGCTTAATCAATATGGAAATTCTATGGAACTGCTGACTTTCAGCTACTCTGTATTCCTTAACATAATGTTAGACCTACATTGTTTGCTAGCTAGCTAAAATGTTAACAACATGTTCCATTGTTTTCCCTGTAGTTAAAAGATAACAAAATGTCACATTGTCTGCTAGCTAGTTAAAATTTTAACAAAATATTGCATTGTTTGCTAGCTAAAAAGCTAACAAAATATTCCATTGTTTTCCCTGTAGTTAAAAGATTACTAAATGTCCCATTGTTTGCTAGCTAGTTAAATTGTTAACAAAATGTTACATTGTTGGCTAACTGAAAGGGTTAAAGCTACACTGTTTGCTAAGTGGCTAAAAAGTTAGATAAATATTACATTGTTTGCAAGCTGAAAAGTTAACAAAATGTTATTTTGTTTGCTAGGTGGCTACAAAGTTAACAAAATGTTACACTGTTTGCTAGTAAGCTAAAAAAAAATGTCATTATATTGTTTGCTATCTAGCTAAAAAGTTTACAAAATGTTACATCGTTTGCTAGCTAGCTAAAAAATAAAAAACAGAACATTACATTGTTTGCTAGTTACCTAAAAAGTTAGTTAGCCAAGTATGGCTTGGCAGAGGAGCTCTAATTTCCCCTTAAACTTGTTATTGTTGGAGCAATATGGGCGAATAATAGAAGATTTTAAAAATGGACAACAGCAAAGAAAGAAAAAAGGACTCTGGCAGTGACTGACAGACTATTTTAAAGGCTAGGCTGGAGTAAAAGAAAGAAGGGACGCATCAAAAAGTTCAACTGGATCAAGTCTGTCCCTTAACTTTCTTTGAGAAACGTAATTATTTTGGTCAATGCATCTACTGTAAATAAGGCAGCGATTTTAAAAGTTAAACCTCTCTGTGTGTAAATGTAAAGTTAATACTGGGTCATAGTTTTAAGTTTTGCTGCAACAGAATTCAATTTAATCTAGGTTTAGAGTAAAAACAAAGTAAAACATTAAACTGAATCTTTCTTAAATTTAAGCTAGTTTGAAAGTTTTGTGCAACATAATTTAAAGTTAAACCATGATTTAACTGGGTTTAACAATTAATCCTTGTTGGTACAAGCCAGTCTTAGAGTATTAAACCACAAGAGGAACTGTCCGTGTGCTGGTAGAGGCTTATTTCCATAATTTCTATTTTTAACAATTTTTCTATTGTAATTTTGTATTTAGTATTTTATATTAGAGAAATAAAGTGACATAACCAGGTGCCTATTGGCTCAGAGCACTTAATCATGTCTGCTATTATCACTTTCATTTGCTTCAGTGAACACAGAACGGGGATGATCTTTCACACCTTAAACAGTTTTGCCATATGCAAAACCATGATCGTGGAGGCGATCCCTGCAGGACTGATTCATTTAATCTCAGCCGGAGCTGTGCGTGACTGCGAGTCCACTTAACAACTTAGACGCTGCATCCTGCAAATGCAATAAGAGCTGAGGGGTCAGCGAGGATTTGAAACCCACTCCAGGAGTCATCAGAGGAGGGATTGTAAATCTGGAGATGTTGAAAAGAAGAAATAGGTGAGTGTCTATTTATTAATCACAGAGGAGACATTCTGAGGTGCGAGTGATATCAGGTGGAAAAGGGATTTTGGTGCAGTTGAGTTATTTCTTACGCCCCAGTAGGCTGTGCATTAATGTCCCTGCCAGCTTGGTAAACAACAAAACAGAGTCCAATTTCAGCAGGTTACAGAAGCGCAGCATTAACAGAACATTTCCTCAAACTTCAATAAATGCAGGCATCAAGGGGCCAAGTGGAGAAGTCAGACAGAAGGCACTGCACTATCCAAAACCCATTTGGTGTATCAAGTTCAATTGAGAGCATAAATGCTTTAGAAAAGGTGATAATGCCCTCGACAACTCTGTAAAAATTTCAAGGAAACAAGAATCTAACAGGCGAAGACTTCACCAGTTCCTCTCATGCTGTTGTCAACCTCTTGTGAAATTCTGCTTTCTGTGTCTACACATGCCAGAGGAAATCCCCAGGGTGAAATCCCATCCTTTCCTCCTGCAAAGATCCTGCACCATCCACTGAGGAAACTCTCAGCAATAACTTAATGAGCAGATAACTTTTCTATATATCTGTGATCTCACCACAAGCTGTCACGAGCTTTTCAGCTGAACACAGTAACGGCAAAAAGTTTCTCGGTGTCTCATTTTCAGTCCTCAGATCTTTCAAGTGAAGCCAGAGGGGGAAATGATTCAGCTGGAAAGCTTTCAAATCAATTATCGGAGTAAAAAAAACCTGCTTGACCGGAAGAAATAATTGGTTACAGTTGCCTAATTACTGCACAACGAGGTAACACTTCATTTGAAAGGGTGTGCATAAAACTGTTATTACCATGTCTTGACAACTGCCGGGGAGGCTTTATGAATGTTTGTTGTTATTAAGTGTCATTTGGTCAGTTGTGTCATTTCTAATGCAAATTTGACTTTTTTTTTTTTTTTTTAGATGTCTTTGTTATGAGAACTTACAGGGAATACAGTACCAAGGTGTTTTCTTGCCAGGTTTGGTTCATGACACCCACGGCCGAGACAGCTAATTAAGTGGCTAGCTCCACGGTTAACCAAGCTAACAAGCTAATGCCAGCTACAGCTAACAGCAGACAGTGGTTAGCCTAATTTAGCAACAAGAAAATTAGCAAGCTGCTGTCTGTCCATCACCTAACAGTGTTAGCTAAACCACCTTGGTACTGTACTCTGCTGTCTAACTGGCCTTAAAACATTTAACAGCACCATAATGCCATGTTCAAATGGTTCCACTTTACTTCAAGTCCAGGATATTATTCATGACACTGTTACAAAAAGTAAGCATCTTATAGACACCACAGACATCTCAAACAGTGTCAACTTTGCAATAAAATGACTTAAGCTTGTGGTGCCGGGACCCAAACCGCCTTGGGTTGTATTTCCAACTCTTCAAGTTGTCATAACAAAGACATCTAAAAAAAAAAGTCAAATTTACATTAGAAATTACACAATTGACTGAATGACACTTAATAACAAGGGTCAAAAACAATCATAAAGACTCTTATGACAGGTGTGATATGGCTATGACAGTGTAATGACAGTCTTGTGCACACCCCTTCAAATAAAGTGTTACCTTGTTTCTTTGATGTCTACCATGACAAGGGGAAAAAAAGTGTCTCTTTTGCTTCACCCACTGAGCTTTTACAGTAATTAGACAATTGCTAGCAATTATTTCTCAAGCACACACCTTGAAGTAAAGTGTTAACAGAAACAAATACCTCATAATAAAACACAAGGAAGTAAAACAATGGCATAGATCCTCATACATCATTGGTGGAGCAGGTTCTACTTGGAAAGGAAACATTATTGGTATCAACACTGTCACGGTTTACTGGTGGAGTCCCAGAAATAATCGGAGCTCATTGTTTTGGTGTCAACACCCACAACTTCCTTGTTTTGGTTCAGTCTCACCGCTCTCATCGACCTCATTTTCTGCTGCAGAATTTCAGCTGTTTTCAATAGCTGTTTTCATCTATTTTCAACCATAATTATTCACTGTATGCAATCTATCCAAGCACCAGACAGCAGACAGACCGAAATAATGACTAGGCTAGTGGACATAGTGGAGCATTTAGATGCTAAAAGTGACCATGAAGTAAATATTAATGTTAAAGGTAAAAACTAAGTTATCGTCAAATTATACAGTAATGCAGAGTACAATTATGCAGATTCAGCCTTGGCATTTAAACTGTCCTAGTACTAGGAATGGTGGGCAGATTTTTCAGTCTGTCTTATGCTTGAAAATTATTAAAAACTTTTGATGACTCATTCTGCACTCAAGGGCATACACTAAATTTGCCCAATGAAACACCCTCTAGCTTTGACACTGCCAGAGCATTGAAGGAGTTTACATCCATTCACTGTTTCTGGGGCCTCGCCTTACAAACCCACAACTTTATAACTTAATCCGTTGATTTGGGTGACACTGGATCATATTTTATGGAGAAAATATGTTCTGTTTTCCCCCCTCATGTTCTCTGGCAGCTAAACTTCAACTCTAATTTAAGTGGTTAACTTACAGAGTTTCCTGATGAACAGGTTAGCTTACTTGTTGCTAAAGGAGCCTATCAGTGAACATGGCTGGTCACTGGGACGAACACAGTCGACAGGGAATACAGTATTAAGGTGGTTTCCAGAGTTTCCTGATGGAAATATAGTTGTACGTATTGCTAAAATAAGTTATTTAATCGCTAACTGCCATCAGCTCATTTAGTCAGTACTCAGCCCCAGGGTGCTAGGAGCCAAACCCACCAAGAAAACCTCCTCAGTACTGTAACCCATCGTCAAACTGGCCTCTGTTGGTCTCTGAGTCTGTCTTGGCCACAGTCTGACCACTCCAACAACAAAAACATTTCAATTAATCAACTTAAGAGGTCTTTTAAGCATTGTGATGAATCAGTAGCTTCCAAAGCCTCTAAGCTACTGTAGACTAACTATTCCTGACTCTGACTCTGTACTTAACGCACAAACGTGAGACTGATATCAATATTCACATCTTATTTTAGAGGGAAAATAAGCATATTTACCAATATCTTAGACTATTTTCTGAGACTATTTTTGTGCCCCTCTGGACTCTAAACTCTAAACTATCACAGTTATTGGTGGAAACTGTGAAATAAAGACCAAGTCTGCAAAAAAAAGACAAGTAAATTTTCCTTTAAGATCTTGACTCATACCCTCACATGTCAAAGAAAATTTTTCTGACAGCTAAGTGGAGTCTTTTGCACAGATTGCTCTATAAATGTACTCCTCTCGGAGTAAACCTGTCCACACGCTAACCGAGAAAGTAACTAAATGCACAAAGCATGACCTGACATTCTCTGTGTATGGTCACGGAGGAAAGGCTAGAACTTGTGTTCTAGCTCAAAACACTGATTTCACAGTATGGAGTCGTTCCACTGTGATATAAAATGCACTCAGTTTGCTCAGAAACGCTGTCATTACACTCAAAAGTGATAGTTAGCGAAGCTGGATGAGACGTTCACATGCCAGCAGAGGGAAAGAGGAGAACATTCTTCCCTGTGTTTGGCTTTAAGAAAGGACAGATTTGTCTCATCAGCTGAACAAAGATCCACATTTAACTCTATATTCTGTAGATACGACAGAAACGCACTTTCTGATGCAGTTATATTTTGCATGTATGTAAAACGTGTGTCCTGTCAGCAGAGGTGGCATTCTTTACTCAAGTAGTAGCATATACTAAGACTCTGAGGGGCAAATTCAACATCTTTACTCAAATCAAAGTGAAAAAGAACAGGCTCTAATATGTACTTAACGTATAAGAGTAAAAAGTCGCCCTCTGTCAAATATTTCCACTGAGTGTTTCTGTGCAAAACAGCCAAACCTCACCTTTTCTCCACGGTCATGTCCGTCTGTTTCATCTTCTTAGGTCTTTTTGTCTTTGTCGTTTTCCTTTCATTTAATTTTGTTATGCCATTTTTGTCTTATTTAATCTTTTATGTAATTTTCATCTTGTTAAGTAGTTTTTGTATTGTTGCATCTTGTTACGTCGTTTGTGTCTTGCTAAGGCTTTTGTGTATTTTTCATCTTGTTACATCGTTTTTGTCTTGTCATGTCTTTTACGTTGTTTTTGCCTTGTTTCGTCTTTTGCCTTGTTTTTACATTGATATGTCGTTTTTCTTGTTACCTCATTTTCTTCTTGTTCTATCCTTTGCATTATTTTTGTCCTGTTACGTCTTTTCTGTTGTTTTTCTTGTCACATCTTGTTACATCGTTTTCATCTTGTCGCATTTTTTAACATGGTTTTTGCTTTGTTCCATCTTTTACATCATTCTTGTCTTATGTCGTTTACGTTGTTTTCGTCTTGTTACGTAACTTTTTTCTTGTGGCATTTTTATGTTGTTTTTGTCTTATGTCTTGTTTCGTCTTCTATGTTGTTTTCATCTTGTTATGTCGTTTTTATGTTGTGTCTTGTTATGTTATTTTTTGCCTTTTTTATCTTTTATACCATTTTCATTTTGTTGTCTTGTTACGTCATTGTAATCGTGTCGCATTTTATGTCATTTTTGGCTTGTTCGATCTTTTACAACATTTTTGTCTTATGTCTTTTACGTTGTTTTCATCTTGTTACGCCTTGTTACATAATTTTCGTTTAGTTGTGTCTTTCATGTTGTTGTTTTCCTCTTGTTATATCTGCCATTCATGATGTGCACTGATGGATACGCCAAGGAATCGTCTTTTTGATGTGTTGTTGTCCCATCCATTTAGAATGAAATGATGTTGGGAAGGCTTTGTGATATGATCCAAAATAAAAATGATCAATAAGACATTAAAACTAAAGAAACAAGCCTGTTCTGAACATTTAAGAAGTAGAAAGCAAAAAGTTGTCAGGAAAATAAATACCCAAGAAAAATAGAGATCTTAAAACTACTTAAGTATAGTAACTAAGTTTTTGCACTTTGTTGCTTCCCACCTCTGCCTGTCAGTCAGAGAGGAGACAGTTTTTGGCCTCACACACACACAAAAGAAAATATTTTAGGATTATGGCCAACCGTGAATTATTCTAGGTGAATGAGCTTATACCTATGCTTTACTTATGGCCAACCAATGTCCCAAATGAAAGGAAAGGGAGAATAAACAATCCCGACTCAGGCCTTTGGTTCACCGCTCCATTTCACGACCTCCACGCCCTCGGCCACCACCGCTCCATCCATCTTCCTCCCCTTTCAAAGCTTGACCATCTCGCAGACTGCCCACATCACAGCCCAAATCCTTTCCCCCGCGGCGGCATGTGAGCAACATGCATTTTCTCTTACAGCGAACTTTAATTAGCTGCTGTGCTGCAGCCTCTATGACTAATCCTTCACCAGTACCAGCATCACTGAAAACTTCTTGTTCACTTCACACAAACACTCATCCCTTTTGAGATTGATGTGAAGTTTTGATCTGAGTATAGCCTAATTAGTTCAATACCAATAAAAACACATACACATACTTTGTGCACTTAGTATGCTAAGTGCACAAAGTGTGTGTTTTTATTGGTATTGTCAGTTATGACAGTTGAATGAACTAAAAATAAAAAAAGGTTGTAAAATTATGTACTCACTTTATGTTCGTATAACTTGTAGACAATTTCTTCAATAAACCTTGTTTGCTAACTAGCTAAAAAGTTAACATGTCACATTGTTTGCTAGCTTGCTAAAGGTTACCAAAATGTTACAAGTTTTTCTAGATACCTGAAAAAAATGAGCTAACAAAACGTTACAGCATTTGCAAGCTAACTAAAAAAGTAAGCAAACGTTACATTGTTTGCTAGCTAGTCAAAAAGAAAACAAAATGTTACATTGTTGGTGGTATAATGTGGTACAAGTTCCATTTTATACGGTTAAATAAAATTTAGATTTTTGAATTCATTGTGCTAAAATTTATAAAGCAGTTATAGCCTAATTACTTCAATACCAATAACAACACATGCTTTGTGCTCTTACCATATATTTTGACAGCTGAAGGAACTAAAAAAAGTTTGTAAAAATATGCACTTAATTTTTGTTCATATGACATGCATTCAATTTCTTACTCAATAAAACAAATCATTTGTGTTTACTTAATGTAACATAAATATTTAATCACCAAAGGAGTTACAGTGTTATGCTGACCACAAAATATTTTGCTTTCTTAACATTAAACTTCATAAAGTCATGTCCTGTGTTTTTAACAACTTATTATTTTCTTGTACACACAGTTTAGTAAAAATGAGTCAAAGCAATATGTTAAGGCCCAGCATACCAGCAGATTTCCCAGCATGCATGTGTAACAGTTAAAACTCTCCCGTGTCTTTTTGAAGTTTGAAGAAAACATACACAAAGGAAAAAGGAAACAAATTTGTGATGTTTATCAGTTGTTGGCTGAACTTTATACTTATAGTTTATTGAACATGTTTTCTCAAATTCAGTTAACTTAACTCAGATATTAACTAACTTTAACTACAGATATTTGAATCAGCTCAAAATTATTTACAGTGCACATGAAAAGAATACAATAAATTCTGAAGCTGAGTCAGTGAATTGGCTGTCTGCTATCCTGAATCGATGTAAATATAGACTATTTGTTTTAATTTAAACAGTCAGCAACCAGGCTGCCATAAAATCTTAAGTTGACTGAATTTGAAAAGACAAGTTGAGGTAGTTCTGTAATGATTCAAAACAAATAAACTTTTCTTGTCAAATAAAGTTGATAATAATTCAGCTGTACTTGAGAAAACATGTTTAGTAAACTTAACGTATTAAGTTAAGCCAACAACTCTTCTTTTCCTTTTACATTTTCTCAGTTTAAAGCTTCAAACTATACCGATCAAGTTTCTTTAGAAACTTAATTTCATGAGTTGATTGAACTCTGCACAGACCATTCATTCAACTCATCATTTCAAGTCAGAAGACATCAAGTTTGACGAACAAATTTTTTTATATGTTCTGAAGCATTTTGAAAGTTCAATTAACTTGAAGAAGAAAAAAAAACTTGTATATTTACATTAAATTCATGAGAAAAGATTAGTTGATTCCACCAAATTCCTGTGTGGTTTTTATTTTTATTTTTTACAGTGTTGTACAGGCACCCAGTCCAGCTCTCCTATCAAAAGGATGCAATTTAGAAGCTGTATATTCTCAGCCAGGTTGTCAGGCTGTGATTTGATGTGAGCAGCACGCCACTGTGACTCTGGATCTGTCTAAAAAACCACAGGACAGATTAGACTTCAGTTTTAACGTTAAACTCAGGCATGCGCTTAACTGTTTTGTTGTTAATTGTAAATCTAAATGACCTATGTCAAATCCATGCAGTGACTTTATTATGTATGCCAAGTCCATACGGTGGAGTCGTAAAGTGCCGTCCTTTAACCACAAGTGTGTCCCACCTACAGTATAGGTCAAATAAGGCTGCTGCAGTGGAAACATCCAGAGCTTTTCTCTCTCAGAGAAGCCAACAATAACTGTCCTCCCGCAGTCTTGAATATCAAAGAAAGTGCCAGCTCTTAACACTGTTTTATATATCATCATCACTGAATTCCACAAGTTATTTTGCGATGATGTCTATTTCACTTCTCTGGTTTCTCCACTTTGCCTCATTATATCTCGTCTACGTCTGCATTTCTTATCAAAACTAAGTTCAGACACAACACTTCCTGTGTTATGGCTGCATTATGCTATCTGTGAAACTTCGCCAAATTTCTTGGTGAAATTGAGGTTATCATAGTGTTGTTATGCATGTCTCCAGTGGATAATTTCCAGTACATGATATCTATTGCACGTCTGCCTGTCCTGGGACCATTTGCCCATTAATGGAAGTCTCAGTGGAGAGTCTGAGGACAGAGGATGACGATTGTTGTACAGATTACGAAGGGAAATTTTGGATTTGTGATAGAGGGGTATACAGCCATAGTGGTAGACAGTGTCTCAAATATGGATGTTGCTGCAAAGCAAACATGGATGTTTCACACAATCAAAAGCAAAATTCTGTCTGGAGCCGCAACTATTAAATTCTCTCTCTCTTTGTAAGCATAGCTAGCTTATGGAGACTCAAGAAAACCAGCCACCGTCAAAATTTATAAGAAAAGGCAGTGAGCCATAGACACACATTTTGTTTCACGAAATATTAAAACTTTTTTATTATATTATTTTGTGTAAAGCCTTCATATTTTTTATGGTTGGCAAACATAAAAATCACTTTACACTGTAAAAAACTTCAAATTTCAAGGCAACATACTGCAATAGATTTGAGTTTTGAGCCCAACTCAAACTCTTTTGTTTTGAAATAAAGTTTAAAAAGTTTTGCTGGCTTCAAAAACTCAAAGATTTAAGTTTATTTAAAGAAGAAAAGTTAATTATCTCAACACAAGATTGGTAGTTGGTAAAACTTTTTAAAAACTTAAAGGATAACTTCGGTATTTTTCAACCTGGGCCCCATTTCCCCATGTGTATGTGTGTGTATGATTGATACCTGCATCTCGTTTTAAAATTGCTGCAGTATTGAGATACGCGAATGCAGCCGGCAGCTGCGAAATGAGTTATAATGATAGTTATCGGGGCAAAATGGTAAAAGTAAAAGTTTGTACATTAAACATGCTTTTTTTCGCCACAGACCGGCTCACATCACCAGTGTAATCTCTGTCAACAGTATGATTCACTTACTGCTTGCTGTGTGTGACGGCATCTCGCGGGATCTTTGTTTGTTGCCAGAAGAAAACAGGAGTCATGCTGAGAGCCGATCAGAGTGGAGTTAGCTGTCCCGGAGTTCAGTTGAAAGTTTTACTGCAACTATTGAAAACAATGGTTCGTGTTTTTGCGTCATCGAAGTGCAAGAACAGGATGTTGTGCAACACCCCGCACAGCTTTTACAGGCTGACTTTGTCGCACAGCATGCTGAAGTTGTGGCTAATTGTGCTACAACTGGATGCTAACACTCCTGTCCAGACACTGCGCCTTGCAGACCATCAGGTCTGCAGTGCACAATTTTCTCAAGATGACTACTGCCAGCCCAAGAAGAGAAGACATCCAATCCTGAAACACACCTCAAGAAAACAGCTGTCCTACTCGCTGCAACTAAGACGGTCTTCAACAAGCAATTAAGATCCTGTGAGATGTCGTCACAGAGTGAACGGTAAGAGAGACGCTTTGCATGTTGTTGACAGAGATTACACTGGTGATGTGAGCCGGTCTGTGGCGAAAAAAAGCACGTTTAATGTACAAACTTTTACTTTTACCATTTTGCCCCGATAACTACCGTTATAACTCGTTTTGCAGCTGCCGGCTGCATTCGCGTATCTCAATACCGCAGCAATTTTAAAACGAGTTGCAGCCATCAATCATACACACACATACACATGAGGAAATAGGGCCCAGGTTGAAAAATACCGAAGTTATCCTTTAAGAGTCCAAGACTGCCAAAGTCAGCTAAAGGAGCTAAAGAGCCACATACCCCCAATCTATACTATCAGCACAGTTTCAAGGCGTCACCCAATGTCACCAAATGGGTATCTGACCCTGTGTCCTGAGTTATGGCACTGAATAATGACACTGTTATGATGTCACGGTGAAGTTGCCCTTTGACTTCTTGGATATAACATGTCATCACTTCATCATTTTATTTTATTTGACATAAGTGTGAAATTTTGTCATGAGTAGCATATGAATTCTTGAGTTATGGCCAAAAACACGTCTGTGAGATCACAGTGACCTAGTTCATCCTCGAGTTCTGGTGGACAGATGTGATGAAACTCACTCAAGGCGTTCCTGTGCTGTCACGTTCACAAGAATGGGATGGACATGAGGTCATACCTAAATCTAATCAGTTCAACATTGGGTCCAAGTGGACATTTGTGCCAGGTCTGAGGACATTTCCTTAAGTTAGCTAAGTTATCCTTGATTCCTTTAACCCAGCAGTTTCTAAAATATATTAATTAAAGGTCCACATCTGACTTTTATTCTATGTCAGAGGCACGGAACAATTGACCCTTCACTAAGCCTCATCTCCAAACAGCAGCTGTCCAATCATAGCTTGTAGGTTGTACCTACTGTAGAGCTGGCAAGCTTTCCATTTCTCTACATGTTGAGGTGGTGTGCAGGAGCATCTGAGCAGAGCGATACTTAGCATTTCATGACTCTGGACAGTGATGTCTTTTCCATAGTCTCTCAAAAATGTGAAACACAAGAACACACTTGTGGTAAATGGATTAAACTCTGTCTTCACCTGCTCTAACATGAGCTATAAATGTTAGCATGTCCAGCTAACTAACACTAGCTTACTAGCTGCAGTAACTTCACCTCCAGCTAAACTTGTCAGATACCACTGACAAGCGGGGGTTTGAGAAGGAGGATGTAGGCTGATGCAGAATCAAAGTGGGTCATCGATGCATCTCTCACTGTCTCAGGCCCAAGCCGAGTTAGCTTGGCTCTTATAAAGGCTGTCCTCTGCGATCGAGGTCCGGCTGGGTAACCTGTCTCCATGTCCGCTGCACTAACCTAACCCTCTGTCCTTCTGTCATCTATCATGTAGATATACCTGGCATAATTTACCATCCAACCAGTGTTTGCTGAGATGTAAGCTAGCTTTAGCCTCAGTCTTTTAGCATTAACATTATAGCATGTGCGCACCTGTCAGGTAACTTTACATTTACACTTTCACAGTGTTCTTGTTTTAAAACGTTAAAATGTCAGCTGGAGACGGACTTTTCGACCATGTTAAGGAGTTAGCAGTAGCTTATGTCAGGCGGCTAAACTAATAAAATCTGCTCGTGAGTCATTATTTTAGCTGGCAAAATCCACCATCATCAGCAAGAAATGAGAAGCTGCTTTTGTTTATGTATCTAAGGTTTCAAAGACTTCATGCTTCAACAATTACTTCAAATTTCTATGTTAAATCTGCCACTGTTATCACTGCAAACTGCATAAATGCAGTGTGAGAATGGAAAGTTTGGCAGGCTTAGCAACAGTAACTAAGGAGGGCGGGGCTTAGCAAAGGGTCAATTAGTCCATCTCTTTCTGACTCAGACATATTGGTCCAACTACATTTACATCAGCTGTAGAAATCGGGTACTAGAGAAGACTGAAGTCAGTTACGAGATGATAGCATGTTCTCCGCAATAACTGAAATGTGTGAACTTGGCAGCAACACTCTGTCCAGCAGTTCATGTCACCACGACAACGTTAACAAGAGGGATGGGCTGGGTCTGTTGACATGGTATTTTGGTCCAGACTTTGAAAAGTCCTGCCCAATGCTCCAAAGTGCACTGCCAAGATGGCGACGGCCAGAACCACCACACCGAGCTTCACAATGGCTCTTCAGAGACCTGTGGCATCATGAAGACTGTGTTCAAGCTTCAAATAGTATGTGAATACATGTAAAAAAAAATACTCAGTACCAGTAACTCTTCCATGTATAAGCAATATATTCCAATGTTTAATGTGTATAATAACACAACAGTCTGAGAAGTGCCGTCCTGCCCTCTGAGTACTTTTACTATTTTAGTAGAGTGGTAGTGCTACTTTAACCAAGGAAACATTAAAGTACTTCTTTCACTTCTTGGAAAAAAACAAACATGTTCCTTTGTGTTTGAGGAAAGAGACCTTCTGGAAACTCTTAAGGTGACATCAAGTTTTATTAAAATTATTTTCATGCCAGTTGGAGAAATGAAAGATGCACAACTAGAACTTTTTTTTTTTAACATGGACTCAGTTAAAGAACAGAAGATCACCACTGTTCCATGAAGACTGCAGCCTGTTTACTTTGCAAGGGGGAAAAAAATGACTACACAGGCTGTTTGCTCAGCTATCTAGAGTCCAGCCTCGGCTAAAAACAACACTGCATAAAAATCATAAT
>JAJHUR010132019.1:6849-19962 GCA_027495735.1 Lutjanus campechanus | reverse complement strand
GTAAACTTTGGAAAAAGCAAAAAAAAAAAAAAAAAAAAAACCTGCATGGGCACTCATCTCTCCACCCTCAATCGTTCACGCTCCACTGCCAAGTCAGAGGTCTAATTATGCATTTGAGCGTAAGAGTTTAATTTGCACTTTTCATTTGGAGTGATTGGCACTCGCATAAGTTCTGCTGAATGCTGTTTAACTACAGGGGAGGCAGGCGATAGGCAGCAGGCTCCATCACCGCGCCACTCCACTCACCCTCGTTATTCATGTTGCAGCTAAATGTATATTCATGTCCCTGCAAACCTGAGTGTGTCGCAGTAAAAGGCCTCATGTTGAATTTAGAAGGTGTGTGTGTGTGTGTGTGTGCGTGTGCGTCTGTGTGTAGGAGGAGGTCTTGCAACAAATTGTCCTTTTACCTCTGTGCCGGTTTGACTCCAACATCACAATCTCGTGTGATGCGCTTGAGATAGAATTCCCAGCATTCCTGTTGCGAGGGCGAGGCCTGCCCCTCGGGTGCCTGCGGGTGCAGTTGTGAGAGCTAAAGAAACACACACCCAAAAAGGAAGACAAACAGTTTCATTAAAATGCATGAATACACAGTATCAGCCCAAACTTATCAGCATGCTCACTGAAGCACACACACTGTAAAGCATGAAAGCATGAAAACAATACTGGGGCTGGGTGTCCGGATTCGATACTATCGCAATACTTAGGTGCATATTTGATACTATGTATTGCAATTCTGCAAGTATTTTCAACTCAATATTATGATTTACTGTGATCTTTGTGTGCTTTTTTTAACACGAGAAAAAGTTGAATTATTCACTTCTAGAGACTGTAAATCATGAGTCATATTTTCAAAAAAAAAAAAATGCACATCACGTCAGTCAAGTCTTTGAGTTTTATTCAGCTGCATCATTGCCATGCTGCATGTAAAAGGAGTAAAATAAAATACTTTTTTTAAGTGTTCCTGCTCACAACGAGTGGAGAACAATACATAAAAGAGACAATATCAATATATGTGGCACGCAATGTTTCCACCAAGTGGTGTATGTATTTATAAACCCAGTGGGAATTTTGAGTTTTTGACCTTTTGAGATTGCTGGTCAGTGTGAAGTGATGAAGCCAGAGCAGCAGATTGATGATGCGTTCCAGTTGGAAATTTCAACAGGAACAAACCCTGAAGTGGGATTTCCGACTCGGTGAGTCAGAGGAACCTCACCAACCCTGACCTCAGAATCCAATCCAAGAATCATGATACTTAAAGGAGCAATATGTAGTATATGCGCATAGGATGAATCCCTATTTTATATATACGATATATGGTTGAAGTGAGTTGTTTCCCCCCGCCCCCTTCTTCCCAGACTCGGGGAAGCTCAGGGAGGCTGCCGGAGTACAAGACGCATGCAACATCGCAAACTGACAATAACAAACGAGGACAAGTCCTCCACTGTCTGTCAATGTAAAGCTAAGCCTGTTATCCTGAAAACAAAAGCCAATTGCACTGAAAATACACACTCTGGAGTTTGAGGTAAGTGACAGCCTGCCTTCTGCCTGCCAGACTCCATTGACATATTGCTCAACTTAACCATTATAATCATGTCCTCCCTCTACAAGATTATTAATGATTTCATAAAACTAATTAACAGACACTCACTCATTCTACTAACATTCGGCATTAATTTGAACTCTAATTAACGTGCAAGGGGCAAACTAAAACAGTTATTCTGGCCCAGATTCGATTTTTATGATTTATTACAGTAAATATAATACAGATTTCTCCTTTAAAATAATTTTTTTCCCCCACTCATAATGAATGCACCTGCTTACACACACGCACACACTCTTATACCGCTGCCTGCCCCACCTGCACTTTCTGCTCTGCTGTGAGAGTCAACCAAACACCCTGCATCCACTCATCTTCCCCACTTCTTCTTCTTTCTTCATGTTTTTTTCCCCCCAACCTTTTGTCACACTCCCAGAACAATAACTCATATGCTCTTTCGCTCTCTATTTTCAACACCCCTCCTATCTCTCCCCCTCCCCCCGCCCCCACCACTGAAAAGTGCAACACCAACAACTTCCTTCCTTTCCTCCCGGCAGATCCCCAGGTGGTCAACACATTAGAGGAGCACACTGCCCACCGCTGGATGCTTATTAGCCACCCCTTTGCTTTTTAATTTCTGCACATCTCTGCTGTTGCATTTGCACACACACACAGGCATACGCACACATAACTCACTAATTAACAAACTATTTGTAAACGGGGGAGGTAGGCAGATGTTGGGGAAACAATTAAGAGAATGGAAAATTGCTGCACAAAGGGTTTTGAGAGGCGCTGCCGACCCTTCGTAATCCCGCCTGCCTGTCTGTTAAGATGATAGTTAACCATGTCTCATCTTTTTATAGAGCTATGCCTCCTTTCCGCAGCCCTGTGGGCGTGGGCCAACTCATTCTAAGAGCTAATAATGGAGCCATCTGAAAGCCCTGATTGTCACGTGGTGCAGAGAAGTCAGTGATGTGTCAATCAAGCTTTGCTCAGCAGGAGCAAAGTGAGGAAGCCGAGAAGATGTGAGCTAGAAATGAGGAAGAAGAGAGGAGTTTTTGTGTTTGGCTGTTTTGTCCTTGTATCTTTCTGCTTTTGCTGATCGTGCATGCTCCTTTTTTTAGCGCTGGCCTACTTCACATGCAGGTAGCTGCGTCCTCACCCACCCAGTGCACCTGGTCCTGCTGATGCTGCTGGCCACTGAGCAGGTGCACAGGAACATTTCCTTTGTTCGTACTGTATATCTCATGTGGTGAGTTGGAGCGCTGGCAGTTGGCAGAGGGAAGTTGGTTTAAAATTACTTTAAGGCTGGATTTCACCAACAAGACTTAATTTTTAAACCCAATTGGCTCACTTTAAATTTACTCCAAACCTAGATTAAATTTAATTCTGTTGCACCTAAAGTTTAAACTCTAATTAAAACAGTATTATCATTAAACTTACACTTGAGGAGGTTTAACCTTTAGAACAGCTGCAATTTGGAGATGGAATGACAACAATAATTAAGTTCCTTGAAGAAACAGTCTCAAAACAACTATGCCACTAAATATAACATTTAAAAAAAGACTTTTTAGATAGCAAGCAAACAATGTAACATTATGTTAAATTTTAACTAGCTAGCTTGCAAACTGTAACTTTTTTAACTTTTAGCTGGCTAGCTAACAATGTGATGCTTTGTTAACTTTTAGCTAGGTACCTAGGTAGCTAGGAGTTTGTTGTTGTTGTTGCTTTTTACTTCTTAGTAGTAAAACTAACTAGCAACATTTTGTTAACTTGTTGCTAGCTAGCATACAAATGCAATATTTTGATAATGAATACAGAATAGCTTTATCTTTCTTTTAGTTATTTAGTTTAATTTGGGTAAACAAATATCTCCTTAATTAGAAATAAACTCAGTTTTAGTTTAAATCACTAAAGTTTGATTTTCTGAAGTGAAATTTGTTTAATTTTAAACCTGGATTTACTCATTTAAACCTAATTTTGCTAAACTAGAACTAATCTTAGATTTTGCTAAACTAGCACTAATCTTAGATTAAATTAATCTGTGTTGGTACAACCAAGTACAAGTGGTTTATTGTGACACTAGCGATAGGATCTCTAACTGAGAGATCCTGACTTTTTGTCCCTGAGATGATTCAAGCTCCAAAAAAGTTGGATCCTAATAAAATATTTCATTAGAAATTAGAAATACTCCCTCATGGTTATTTGCCTCCAACAACCAGTCAAGTTGCAGTTTACACCCATGCCTGTTTAATAAAAGGTTTTACGTGTACTTTCTGGGGAAACTGAAGTTATCATTATATTGACATGCATGATTCCAGTGGAAAAACGTCCAGCGCGAAATATGCTGTCTTCAACACTTTCAAAGAGGAGCACAGAGGACTGATAGAGAGCTGAACATCATGATGTCACAGTGAAGTTGAACCTTTGACCTGTTGGATATAAATGCCATCACTTCATCATTTTATCCTATTAGATATTTGTATGAAATTTTGTCATAATTAGCGTATGAATTCTTGAGTCGTGGCCAATAGGTCACAGTGAACTTTGACCACCAAAATCTATTCAGCTCACTCTTAATCCAAGAGGACATCTGTGCCAAATTTAGCTGGCATGGAGGCATTTAAAAGGGTAGGCTATCAGATGCTCCTTTGGTATAGGAATCACTGGTATTGGTATTGATATCATACATTAAACAATACCCAGTCCTTGTAACAGTAACATGGGTAGAAGAGCAATCAAATTAAAAGCTGACTCAATAATGTCACTTATAGAGCTATATCTATCCAGACCTTTTGCCTACTTTAGCTAACATTTGCCACAGCTGCAAAACCCTTTATTTATAAGAGGAAGCATTTTTTTTTTATTTCTTCTTCTGTTTCCTGGCACTTAACACAACTACTTTAAACAGTTTAAACACTTATACTTTTACTGGAGAAATAAGACAAAGTCCTTTAAGGAGGCTTTTTGTAGTACGCATTGTACCACACAGGCACTTCAGATATTTGTGCCACAGCTGCATTTCAGATGTGTTCATTGAAGCCTTTTTGTCCAAAAACACAATAAGAGAACCCAAAGGATAGTGACTCAATGCTTTATTTAATATCAGACAAAGAAACCAATTCTAAAGTATGTGTGGTGGTGTTCACAGTGATTTACTGTAAAGCTCTGTTCTTAGTGCAGTGTGCTGTGTATTTGCATTTTTTTTTTCCCCACATGCCCCCGGGGTTTCTCCCTCGCAACACTCATTGCTTTCTTCAGAGATATTCAAACTAGGTTTCCCGGAATGCATCAGATTTGTTTCTATTTCAATTTGGCGGTGGCATGTTGCATGTTTGTGTCGCTTCATGTACAAGCTGAATATATTTAAACCTCGTAAAGCCTTCACAGTGTTCGTGTTCACAATTGTATTTACTGTCACATTGTCTACAGCCATTGTTTACATCCATTCTCTCGCACAAACACACTCTCACTCTAATTTCCGTGGCTTGGCAAAGATCTACAGCCCCCCCTTCATTTGAATGACAAGTCATTAGGTTGTTATATTGCAATGGAAAATCCACTTATCTTCCCTAACAACTGTACACCAATCCAGTGGTTCTCAGCCTTTTTGAGTCACGACCCCCCCCCCAAAAAAAATCAGGTTGGGGTTCGTGACCCTGCTCCCATCTGCCCGAAACTACTCAGGAATTACTGTATAGCACATGAAAGCTACCAAACACACATTTTATCAGTGGTACACGTGATGTAATGTACAAACCATTCTCCAGTCTAAAATAAGGCCCTCATTTTCCACATTTTGCTCCAAATGTAGTTTACTTTGGATAAAAGTTATGTTATCTTTGGTTTTTATTGTCTGTCTTAAAAGGAAGTGAATCATTCAATCCTCTGTCTGACGTATGGAAATAGATATCTCAAAACTATAAAACTGTCTCTTACCCTCCTATAAGTGCAGATCTATTTGTATTTATCCCCTCACCTCAGCTGCATATGTTCGTCCACAAAGCTCACCGGAGGTAGATTGCCTCGTGAATTATTAAATAAACCTGATTGCCCTATCGCAGCAGAAGAATGTGAGCGGCAGTGGTTTGCCATAAAGAAAGCGGAGCAGAGAGATTAGGAAAACTAAAATCATGTGATGGGGTGGCGATGTCTCGAGAAGAGACGGGGGAGCAGATAACAGCTCCCGCTCCTTTATTCATTTTGGGAGTGAAAGATAGATGAGCGACTGAATAATTTCTAATCTTCTTTGAGGCCACGCGGCAGAGGACAGGAGGGAGAAGGATGTTTATTTACGATCTTCAGCGTGCTGCTGGAGACCTGGCATTCCCGCGGCGGGCCGAGATGCGGCGGAGCGATACGGGCCGGATCAAAGTGTGGAGGGTGTTAAGAGGAGAAGCTGAATCTCATTTTGGAGGGACGGGTTTCTGTCCACGCTGCTGCAGCTGCGTCCGCTCTGCATGAGTCCACTGTCAGCCCGCAGAGACACAGAAAAGGCCTTTATCAAGCTTCAGCCGACACTCAGACGGTTACTATTCTTTTTTTGTGCCTTTCCTTTTTTTAATCATTTCATATTTATCTCACCTTTGACCTCTTATTCTTGCCGCTTCATCTCTGTCCTCCCTGGCTCTATCTCCTGCGTGGTGTCTTTGTGAGTCTTTCCCGATTAAAAAAAAAAAGTCAACTTTATATCTCACTTTCGGAAATTTGAGGTGTTAGTGTCTCAAAGCTGCCCTGTTATCTCTCTCCTCTCCTCCGCTGACCCTGTTCCTACAAACCCTCAGAGTGGAGCTGAGAGGCTATGGAGCAGAACCACAGTGAGCAAGGCTCCTTGATGTGGCCCCTCTGGGGCTCCCCTGCAGTGGGGTTGATGTTTAATCAAGCCCCTGGCTTCAACTCCCAGCGGGCCTGTGCTCTCCTGACCCCCACCATCTGCGGGGGCTGCGGAGGTTCACAGAACCCACACGCTCTATTATAAGCTACCTGTCCTTGAGCTTTCCCCATTTTTTATAGCAGTGTGTGTTTAGCTGACATTGCTAATCCACAGCATATACCTCACTCTCACCACACACACACACAGCTGAGCTCTGAAATGGCCAAAGGGGACTAAAAGAAAAGACAAAGACAACAGCAGAGATCAAGGGCAGGCGTCCAATTTCGCTCTCAGTCCTCAAATCAAGAGAAATATCACATAATGCCTCGAAAACAATCCGCTGCCCCAATTACGCGACACTCTCAACTTGGCTCCCACAGCAGCAAAAACAAACCAAAGCCGGAACCGCAGCTATTTTTCTAATGGTTCTCGTCCGTTACCACTGTTTTAACTTTCTGAGTGCTCCAGATAGCCATCCAGCCAGCAGCGGCGGCTGGTTCTCTGCTCCTCATCACAGGGCCTTGACCACAGAGAACGTCTTATCAGTGCTGCGTGTGCCACCGATCTTAAGCCTGTGCTGATGGATTTGGCTGAGCGCTCGATGGCTGAGTTTTAAGCAGATTCATATCGGGGTGATTGAACGAGCTGGGGCTTTGGTTGGCTAGTGTTAGCGCTGTTGGTGCTGTTATTGCTTACGCAAGGGGAGACAGTGACACTATAGCTGCAGTGATGGATAGAGAGGCTGAGATTTCCCCAAAGGAAGAGGGAGAGATGGAAAATAGAGAGAAGAGGGGAGGAGGTTAGATAGAATATAGTGTGTTAAAGTGCATACATGTGAAATGTATTGCACGTAAAATAGATTGCGCTCGTTATAGCTTCGATGAGCACTCCTACTCCAAACACTGCTGCTTCTCAAGTGGAAATACTTGGAACAATTATCTCTGATAGGAAAACATAAGCACATAGTTTAACATGACTCAAGAGAAGTACCAAAGGACAGTATATTATGAATGGGGATTGGTGAGATGAAATGAAACACATCATGTCAGACATATTTTTTAAAAATTCCATATAATTCAATTTCAAATGAAAAAGTAAGAGCTCACATCAGGTTATGAAAACATCCATTTGCTGGCTCCATGATGAGAAAATACTTTCACCTCTCGGGTGTATTAAAGCCTTGGAAACCCTATTAGAGTGGCAAGAAAAAAAATGTATTACTACTGCAAGTAAAAGTAGAATTTATTTTTCTTCCAGACAAAGAAAAAAAATATGGGTAACAACTGAATTTTAATGTTACTGTCTCCTTCATCCAGGCACTGCGAAACTTTACAAAACCCATCTCTCAGCTCATATAGAAACGTAAAACTAATTTGCAGTATCAACAATTCGACATCATGAATGAAAAATCATGATTTAAAGCAAGAATTAGATAAGAGAAACAATACCACTCTCTTGTCTGATAGTTAAGTACTGAGCTGGAGGGAATTAGCTTAGCTTAGCATAAAGATTGGAAGCAGGGGGAAACAGCTAACCTGGATGTTTCCAAAGTTCAGCCCACCAACACCTCTCATTTGAGCACCGACTTGAAATACAAGAAAAAAGGGGTTTTGATGAAGATTTTCCCTCATATGATGTGGGAATTCTTCTCTGGTACATGTTTTTGGGATTGGTCAGAGATATGCCATATTTTTCAAGCTCTTGCCAAACAACTTCGATTCAAGTTAAGCGTATCACTACCAGGTAAATCTCCTAGGATTTTGCAGCATACCAGGGTTTTTAAATCTGGTGGTGTGGTGACATTCCTGCGCTGACACACCAGTAGTCATCTGTTTTACCAGCAAAGACTGATGCACAATGGTTCCCTGCCAAAGCTTAAGTGAGTAGAAGCGATGACGAAGTAGGCTACAACAACTACGAGTATGTCGGAGAAATACATCATGAGCACTCGTCGACAGTGTGCGTGTAATTACTCTGACTGCCAGAAGGGGAAGACAAAAGTTCCACACTGCAGGTTTCAATTAACTTAAAGCAGCTATAAGCAATATTCATCTACAACACTACATTGATGATAATGATGCAGTGGAAACAACAGCACCTCCCGCCCCATTTTGCTCTAATGTTCCAATAACATTCAAACAAGCTTGGTACCTTCGCCAAGTTTGTACTACTGACGTGCACGGCTCGTCTATGTTGAAAAGAAAACCACATTTTGAAGATGGTTAAAATATGTTGCTGGGGGACCTGTAAAAGCCACATGTATTACATGTTAGCTAATGTTAGCAAAACACTACCAAGCCAGCTAGTTAGCTAACGTTTTGCTAACATTAATTAAGATGTTAAGATGTGATTATATGTCATTTTACGGGAAAAGGAAAAGTTGACAGATATCAGGTTTGCTCAACTGTTACAGAGATGCAAAGTCACACCGACACGAGGCCTAAATTGTGGTCAATGGCAAGAGACATACAATTTTTTTGATTCTGTTTGAATCGTGACACAAATTACATATATGGTGTTTGTCTTTTTAAAAGATAATTTTACAAGTCAATCGATTTGCAATATTGACTGTGAAGATATGTAATCAAAAATACCTCAGCTGCGAAAGTCACACAATGACTTTCTCCCTCTACAAGCTAACGTTAGCCGCTGAAGCTACGGTGCCTGTTCCTACTTCTTATGCTAAACAAACCATACTGGATCATCTGAAAAATGCATTGCCACAAAGCTGTTTTCCCTTCTCCTGAGAAGTTGGCAGTGTAGAGATAGATCACTTCATTGGACAGCGATGTATGTAATTTGTGTCACAATTCAAACAGAAACAAGAAATTATTTGTCTCTCGCCTCAGAGTAAGGTACATGGGAAGGGTGTGACTCCGCCTCTCTATTGGATCACTGACTGAAATGGGGTGGGACTTAAGAAGAGTAAATTATCATCTGACTCTGCAGCGTGTCCTCATCTTTTGATTCAGATAAAGTACATTTTTACTGATAAGTAAAGAACGTAAGAAGCTAATAAAGGTATATACAACTAAAGAAGAAAGAATACAAAATAGAAAACAGTGGTGTGAGTGATTCTTTTGATGTGAATGTGAGAACGGGCTTTCCCTCTGATAAAATCTGAAGTAACCAGCCTTCGTGGGATCCAAACGAGGATGGAGTAAGAAAGGAATGCATAGTAGCACTCTATTGAGTGTTTGCTCCCAGCGCGTGTGGCTTCAGTTCTGGAAGCTTTTTTCATTACTCAGTCTATCAGCATGGCAAATAAGAGCCGTGACCCCTCCTGACCTGGCCCCTGACTCAGATAAGCACTGCAAACACAGTGTGAAGTGGCTCAGGCACTCACGGTCACACACCACGGCGCACACTAAGCCAGCCGTCGTGCCGCACTGACAGACGCCACCCGCGCTCTTGAAATGGTCTGAATGCTTGTGTGTGCGCGAGGGAACAAGAAAGTAAATGTGTGTCTTTGGGAGTTGGGGTGTGTTTCTAAGTGTCTCCCGCGAGCGGCTGTTTATGTGTGCACACGCTCGTCCGCACACATGCGTGTCACTTCCAATTTGTTGTTGTGATGTGTTTTCCCTCACCTCTATCTGCCGCGCTCCCCCAACATACCATCACCGCATTGACAGATACATCCGTCTCTGTGCTTTATAGCCACCGAGGAAACGAGGTAAACAAAGCCTGCAAAAGAAGAAGCCATGTTTCTCTTTTATGGTCTACAATTTTTCACGGGCTTTAGGAAAGGCCGCACCTGAATTATTGGAGAGGGCTTTCGCGACGGCTGGCGAGGCAGGAATTTTACCCGTAACATTTTTTAAACAAAGTTTTGCTATATATCTCCCAGCGTTCTCTCCTCTGGATGGATTTTTCATCTTCAGCTTTGTCCCTATCCCTCTGCTCAGCTCTCAAGGCCTTTGTCTGGCATCACGGTCGATGACAATCTGGCCTCTGTATTTATTTTTCTGTTCTCCGCAGATAATGACCGTGGCACCGAGGCTATAGAGAAACTATGGGAAGACAAGCGCAGACACACAGGAAGAAAAAAAAAAACACACTCTCATACAGAGAGAATCCAGGCTTTTGTCAGCTGTAACTACAGTCGAGGGTAAACCTTTCAAAATGAAGCAGAATGCACGCCGAGCCACGGCTGATTTCAATTCCAATTATTTTTTGCAGTGGTGAATAGCTTCACAGCCAGATGCTCAGTGGACTCCCAGTGGTCTATGTTAGTAATGCAGGGATTCTGTGGAACACGTTATGCCATACATGGCGTTTTGCATGGCTTTAGAGTGTTATGATATCAATATATTCATCTGTCAGTCTGTCCACCAACAGACTGAAATCTCAGTAAGCAAAATTAACCCGTTAAGCAACCTTATTGATATGACTTATTTACTTACCAGTAATTGAGAGTAATCAATACTTATCAGACATATGAGTGATCAATATTTAGCAGTAGTTAATATATATAATTAAACAATACTTCACAGAAAATGCAAGTGATGATATTTTTCTGTCGTCGTGGTTCTTCACTAATTTGATGTGTCTTATACCCAAGCGCTGTACAATGTTGAGACAAAAACAAAAGTTATTTTTTGTTTGAATGTTAAATGTATGTAATATAATATAATGTTATGTTTTATTCATTGACAAGTTGCGGTGTGGCTCATCCCACGGTGTGATGCCTCATTTGATTCAACGTTCAAAACTGTGCCAATAAAAAGGTGATAAATCATAAAAATCTCAATAGAGCTTGGATCACAAGATTTATTTATTTTTTTAGATTTATTACAGGAATTGCCTGAATTAATCTAAAATATATGAAAATATTGAGGACATATGTCTTTCTTTGCACAATGATTAAGAAAAATAACACAAAAGTTAATGAATTTGCACAAGGATCTGTTAAATCTCAACATAGAGTTACTTTAAAAAAAATCCTCATTTTCTTTCAAATACAAGAAGTTTATAAGTTTATACGCAAAAACTTTTTCAGGCCTGTCATCCACCCAATACCTCTTCAGCTGATGGATGGATTGCCAAGACATTTTGTGCAGACTTTCATGGCTTCAGAGATAAATCCACTGGCCTTTGGTGATCTCTAGATTTTCCCGTTCGCTCCACAGAGAAGTAGACTCTTTTTGCTTTGGGTCAAATGTCTTGACACCTAAGGGATGGACTGCAGTGAAATTTGGTTTACACAATCCTGTCCCATTCAGAAATCATTTGGCCCAAATCGTATTTGGTTCGTCCCCATCAGCCTCAGCTGCATTTTATCTTTAGTGAGAATTAGCAAATCTTAGCATGCTAACATGCTAAATTAAGATGGTAAACATGCTAAACATCAGCGTGTTGTCATTTCCATTGTTAGCATGCTGGTGTTAGCATTTTGCTCCAAGCACCACCAAAGCACAGCCTCATAGAGTGATGGATGTCAAAAACAGACTAAAAATACTTTCTTTGGGGCGTCCTTACCAATGGATTGGATTCCAGCCTGCAGTCCTTTGCTGCTTTTCACTTCTCCCCCCCCACATGTGGGACAAACAGTATGTTTGTGTGGGGCATGTTACCCGTGCTGAGAGGTGGTCTAAAACTTAAAAGATAAACATTACTATCCTGCCCCTTAGCTCACAACATCTCCATGCTTTGACCTCTGGGTAGCACACTGATTAGTGGTTTCCCAGTTTTTTTTTTAATTGTAGCTCTATTTCCTTTTCTTTGTGGTAGTTTCCATCATATCCTGGCTAAATCTGCATAACTGGTGACTTTTGGGGGTGCAGTTTTCCCCGTTGGGTGTGGGAAGCAGCAAAAACAGTGACAGGTTGACCTGCACTTGACAAAATTTCCTGCTTTCTTCACAGCCATTGGACAACAGCCCAGGTCTGAGAAAAAAATCTCTATCCTGCAGTGATTCCACATTTGAAAACTAGAGCTAATCAGAATTTGGGACATCATCCCAATATGTGGGGCGGTGGGACAAAAGATATAAATGCTGTGCAGTCCCACAAGAAGTGGGACACCTGGTCACCCTTCTACCCCATTTTCTTTTTATTGTTACCCATATTTAAATGATCATGAAAAGCACTCTTCGTCCAATGCTCAGTCTTAAAGACACAAATGACACTAAATATTGGGGGCAATAAATGATCATGGGAAATTCATTATTATTGTTATTATTTCATATTATATTATTGAAATGTATTATTCTGGTAATGAAATTATAGCTGATAAATATCGCCCATAATAACACCTGAAGGTCAAAGCATTTGAATTCTTTGGGAAAATAATTTTTGTGAAGCTTTTTGAAGCTTTACAAGAAAAACGAACTGAACATTTGATGTGCCAGAACTGTTTTTTGTTGTAATAGTGATGTCAGTTGATTTGGTTCGGTCAGAGGTGAGGGGTATTAAATTATCCATCTTTGCTCACTACATCTGAGCCTTTCTTCCCCTCAGGTACAGGTTATGAGCTTCTTTTTAAAATAGCATAGCAATAAGCACATCAGTCATAAAATATTGGTTTGGATTGGATGAAAAAGAATCCATATAATCCTTAACACTAGGGGTGTAACATACACAAAAATCTCGGTTCGATACGTACCTCGGTTTTGAGGTCACAGTTCGGTTCATTTTCGATACAGTATGGGAACAAAAAGCAAAACCTAAATTTTCTTGTTGTTCATTTGGGTGTACTTCATACC
>JAJHUR010132018.1:18670-59021 GCA_027495735.1 Lutjanus campechanus | reverse complement strand
GACTGCCTCAAATGTGTTGTTTTGCCCACAATACAAAGATATTCAGTTTACTGTCATAGAGGAGCAAAAACCAGAAACTATTCACCATTAAGAAAATTTTGACTCTGTTTTGTTAAAAAACATTACTCGAACCGGTTAACCAATTATCAAAATAGTTGGTGATTAATTAAATAAACAGTTCATAATAGATGAATTGTTGTAGCTCTACACTTAAACTGATATATATATATTTTTAGGTGGACCTTTTTTATTAAGTGGCTCAAATTGTTTTGACCCTGTCAACAGCAGTTCATTGTCTGAGCTTCCATGCTGGTACTACTTTCTGCTTCTCCAAACTTGGGTCTCATGAAAAAATGATTGAAGCTATACCTTTACCTATGCTGTCTGTTCCTTCTTCTTTCAAACTATGTTGCTACTAAATTTTTCAAATATTAAAAACAAATATTCTGTTAGTTACCCAACACGGTGAGCCCAATGACGCCGATGTTGCGCCCCCCTCTGTCTGGAAGGTTGTTGACCAGGCACTGGTAGGTCCCAGTGTCTGACAGCTGGGTGTTGTTGATGAAGATGGAGGCACTTGTACTTGGCATGGTGGCCACAAAGCCCACACGACCATTGAGGTGGTTGGCGAGGCTGAACACCTGACCGCCTTGGTAAATGATCACCTGTATTGGGTAGTGTCAGAAAGTAGTGGATGTGGAAAGGGTAGAGAATTAAAGGAAATGAATTGGTAAAAAAGAGATGTAAATAGAAAAGGTGGAAGGCAGAAAGAGACATTGGCGACAAAGAATGTGGGGAAAAGAAAAACAGAAATAAATAGGTGAGAATCAGCCACTTAGACTTTTACTCCTAAGAGGAGTTAAAAAAAAAAAAAACAACTACATTTGCACCTGATGTCCAATGATGTAGCAGATGGTGCCCTAGTGTTTATAGTTATAGTTTTATAGTGTTAATTTTGTCATTCTGAAGGTCTGTAAACTTAATAAATGTGATCCCTCTGCATTTCCTGATCATGGTCTATTACAAATAGCTCTCACTAGAGGGAGACCTAATTCTTCTAAGAGGCTGAAAAATAGCTTGACAGTGGGCACAGAGAGTAAATGAGTGAACAGACTTTTATATCCTAAGAAACACACAAACAAACAGACAGACAAAAAACCTTTTATTTGTAAGTGGTCCTTTCCAGCTCAGTGGGTAGATTCCAGAGTAAGGAGCACATACTAAAAGAATGCTTTCATGGTACCATTCAGATAAAAGCATACACTAAATGGTATGCATAATTGAGAACATTTAAAATTGGAAACATATCAGCCACAATCTGATAAATCCAACAGAAGCAATGCAGGGTGTCTTTTGCACTAGGAATCCAATCCAGCGAAAAATTACACCCAAACCTAAACCTTTATTGTTACATCAGTGACCTTTGAGACTAATCCCAGTGAGCACACACTTGTAAGGATGAATGCACACCTTCAGGTGCCTCAGGTCCAAATTAAAGAGCAATGCAGGAATCAGTTTGTTCAAAAGCTTCCCACAGGCCTCAAACTTGGGCTGAACAGCTCGTTTGTGAGGCCGAGCCACATGCAAAACAGCTCTCACCCCTCAGCTGGGCCCACACAAAAGATGAAGAGGACGCACGCAAACACATAGTATGTGCACACAAGGCTGGCACTCACACACAACAAGTGCGCGTCAACTCACATACAGACACGCACACACATATACGCACAAAGCACAGAGGGGAATCAGAGGGGTTATTCACTTTGGTGAAAAGAGCCCTCATTGAACTGTTCAAAGACCCAGGCAGGGAAACAACCAGCACCAGTGTGTGTGTGCGTGTGTTTGTATGTGCGTGAGAGTGATAGTTGTGATGAAAGTGCAGGAGTGTGTATCTGACTGTGTTCTCCACCGCTGCTTAACGGTTGTAAATTGCGCGGCTGCAATTTCCTGAGTGCAGTACGCTCGCTTTGTCCTCTTATGTGCAGATGAATAGGCAGCTCCTCAGCTGTGATGAGAGCCTGCAACTGCATCTTCTGTGCGTGTGTGTTTCAGTGTCTCAGTGTATATTCATTTTCTCATGAGGAGTGTATCAGTTGTGTGTGATTTTTCTGCCACAGACTGTTTCTTAGTCTAATAACTGTTTGGTCTCATTTATATTTTGTCTGTTCACTCATTCCTGGTCAAATAATTTTTTTTCCTTTTTTTTCTGTCTGTCTGTCTGTATCTACCTTTCTGTTTCCCTGTCTAACAGACTGCACCGGCGTGACCTCGCTCTACACTCCTGATGACCTAACAATATAATCTGCATGCTCGGTGAAAGTGATCCAATCAATCGGCCTCACACGCAACACAACCTGTGCGTGTGTGTTTGTGTGTGTGCATGAGTGAGCAGAGGATTAAAGGAGGCCCTAAACTGTGGTACATCTTACACCTGTTCCCTGCTTTTGTATTTTCCAGAGTTTTAGTTTTCTGGCACAAAAGGAATAAACAAGGTCAATACTGTACAGCAGGCCAATTCAATCAAAATTATTAAATATGAGAAATATGTTTATCATTGTTACTTTTGATTGTATTCATATAACCTGCTAACATTCTAAGTTTGTGGGCGTTCACATTGTTAATCATAAGATCATAATTTTATTAGCAAGCCAATATTATAATAGTAGTCCATTCATTATTTATGTCTGTTAAGCAAGGAGTCACTTATCAATTTAAAATGTTCAAACTCTGGCTGTTAAAGCAGAGGGAATTGATGGAGTCAAACTGAGTGAAAAAGATGTTAAGTGCATATTTATCAAATTAACAAACTACTTTTAATGTAGGATTGTAAAGGTGCTTTGTTTTTGCCTGTACCTCTCTACATAATGTTTATTTTCCAATTGTGGAAACTGTTAATGTAGAGAAAAAAAAGGTGCATTGTTTTACATGTCACATTCCACCTATTTTCCAGACTTTGCGTCTCTGTCCATCCATATCTATGTGTGAGTGTATAAATCACCTCAGCCTCTCGAGTGACCTGGTTGGCTTTGTAGCTGTGCGCGGGGAGAAAAGAGGTCATGGCTGGCACTCAGATGGCGGACAGCCCTAAGAACTCTGGTTGGACTAGCTGGATGTCCCACTGCTGACCCAGCGGTAAACCTCTGCTACATCCTTACCCGACTAAACCCTGCACACACACACACACACACACACACACACACACACACACATACTGTACACGCATTCACTCACACTCAAACTATGTCCTATACTCTTCCTCTACAATCTACCCTGAGCCACAACTGGATGCACGTGGTAAACCTTCAAATATTGTCTGTCACTGTAACTGTCTCATGGTACTAGCCTGCTTATGACTGACCAGAAGGACCCTGTTGGACCTAAACATGAGGGACACTGCCATTGCCTCAATAAAGCCTGAACCTCTAAACCCCCACAGACTCCCCTCTATTACTCACTGTAAGCTGCCACTGTTATCTCTTTCTAACCTCTGAGACATGTTCTAAACAATGTGGGCCTGGATTTCACTATTCCACTAAAACATATGTATATATATATATATATATGTATGTGTGTGTGTGTGTGTGTGTGTGTGTGTGTGTGTGTGTGTGTGTGTGATGTATGTATGTATGTATGTATGTATGTATGTATGTATGTATGTATGTATGTATGTATGTATGTATGTGTACCAGTCAGTTTTTATGTCTCTGTTTTCTTTCTGGTTCATTCAAGGACACTGAAACAATGGTGTCTTTTGTTTATAAAGTTTTGTTGTAGTCCAAGTTATCATTGCTTGGGAGTACTGAAACAGTTGTTCAAGTCCGGTCAAGCTTATTTATATAGTCCAGCCCCAAGTCTCAATGGGTTTTTCAGGCCTACATTACCAACAGTTTCGAACCCACCACAAGCTATTTAAGAAGAAAAGGGAAAACAATACCTTTTGTTTTAATACATGAAAAAAGGAAGATAAATTACATCTCAGGTGACTGGGGATGGAGTAGGAGCCATCGGAGGGAAAAAGACATTTACATAAAATGAAAAAAGTTAAAAATTAGTTGAAATACAAAAATCAAAAAAGACTTACAGCTCAACTGGACATTAACGCCAATAACTCGTGAATTCATATGAACCTGAGTCTCTTAACTTGAAAATACTTATTACTTGTTGCAGTGTAACTGGTGAAGGGTGCATTATGACTTGTTTAAGACTCAAAACACAACTCAAAGTTTAGGATTCGGGACTTGACTTGTGATTTATCAATCTTGACTTGGGAGTAGACTTGAGACTTGTGTGCAACAGCTTGAGACTTACTTTCTGTGACTTGCAAAACAATGACTTGGTCTGACCTCTGATAAATGAATGATGTCCATGAATAAGTCAGATATCAGCTCTATATATTTTTTAGGGTACAATGTAGAAGTGAGTAGGGGTAAGAGGGAAGTGTGCAAGTTTGGTCCAACATCTAAGAATCTAAAATCACCTGTCCAGAAACATTGCATCCTTTTGCCAAGTTGTCAAAAGATGACATCCAAAAGACAAGTGATGAACATATACGAATACGAATACGAAATACTTTATTGATCCCCAAGGGGAAATTCATTATATTTTATATATTTTTAATATATATTATATATATATTATATATTATATAATTCATTATATGCAAAACACATCTGAAAATACAACTCTGTCTCCTAGAAATTACTTTGTGTAATTTGTATATTGTGAAATTGTTTTCATAATTGTGTTGTGGTGACAACATTATTCTGGATTATATTCACAGAGCACATTTTGTTGAAACAATAACATGTTGGATTCACAACGAGGTGGTTTGGGTTGATGGCGCGTGCACAATGTGATGCCACACTGTGACGGCACAGTCTGGACTTCGAGTCCAGAGACTCTTGCAACAAAAGTGCTTTGGTTAAGATAAGGAAATATGATGATTTGGGGTAGGTTTAAGCAATAAAAGAACTTTAGTTAACTTTAGTTAACTTTAATTTTCACAGCATTTCCTTGAGTAGACTCCAATTCACAGACTGTATGCATGCAGTGCATTTTAGGCAGAGAGGGGAAATCATTGTAAATGTCAATGGGAGATTATACACATTTGATCTTGGAGTTCAAGTCTACAATGTGAATGATCTGGATTTTGCAGTGATCAGGGTGGGTTAGTGATCGCTGTGTCCTTTAAGTAAAGGTAAGGGCTTAAGTCCCCATAACAGGACGGATTCATATGCTGAAATGTTCTTATGTAACTTAAAGACACTCAAAACCCTCCTGGTGAGAAAGACTGTACTGTCGCTGACGCTGCATACTGATGTCCCTGGAGGTAGGCAAGCAAATAAAAAAAGAATTTCCTCTGTGCTGATCAATAAAAGGTATCACATTATTGTATAAGAGAGAGTGTGTAGAAGCTGAGTGCATGCCTCTCAACAGGAAGGAGTTAGATCCTCAGACAAACAACATGCCATTTTTGACTTTGTCTGAAATGGGTTCTTGTTTTCCTTTGATGTGTCCTGCAAAAATTGTTTATGCAGGGTTGAAGGGAGGCAACTAGGAGAGAAAAAAGGTCATGTTTGAGTGTATGGGAATGCAGTGTCTATTTGATCTATCCTCTGGCAGATTGTTGGGTTCAGATAAGGATCAGAATCTGATCATCTAAAATACTATGACAGATGTTCTCAATTACAGATTAACTTCATTTCTGCACCACAGATTCTCTGTGACCTCAATTTCGCCAGAGCCTCATTTAACTGAAAATGCACAATTTTTACTCTTTCGGTTAGAAAAATCAACACAGCTCCCTTTCCAGGAATTTATGAAAACATATTTAATTCATTTTCAGAGTAAAAATAATTTAGAAATGATACAATGACACTGCAAAAAGTTTTCATCAGTCCCGGAGTGATGTAACTTTCTCAACTAACTTCTCCCTTCAACTAAAGCAAGTAAGGGGACAATATGTAAAATTGGATTTTAAAGGATTTCAGGCAACTCTGACAATATTAAACTGCCAGGCTCACCACATTTAAGGGATGTCTCCAGAGTGTTGTATATAAATGTTTGATATATCAACTATTTTAATGACGGTGACTAAAAAATCAGTTCCAGGATTTAGAGTTATGGGTGGTGCAAGAGGAGACCTTTTTATTGGAGCATAACACAGCTATCCAGCAAACAGTTCGGAGAGGATAAACAACAGCACATAAACATAAAACCATTGTCTAGATCTATGTATGTCTGTGTGTGTGTGTGTGTGAGATGTGTGTGTGTGTGTGTGTGTGTGTGTGTGTGTGTGTGTGTGTGTGTGTGTGTGTGTGTTTTCTGGATTATCTCACACCTAGCGGGAAGAGGTCAGAACGTTTGATCACAATAACAGAATGATGGACAGATTATATACACAGAAAACAATGCATGAACATGCACATACACCCAAACACACACATGCACTCCACTGAGCTACATGCCTACATGTTGTAATCTGGAGATCAGCTGCTCAGGTAATCAGAGTAAACAAACAGGACTAGGACCACAGCAAGCCTGAAGTTTGGACAGAGATAGCAAATACAATAGCAGCTTTATAATGTCAATGGCAGCTTTATAATAAAAGCAGGAACAAAGTATAATGAACACATCATTGACATATTATCACTTTTTAAGTTGATGTGACGAAATTGTTATCAAACACTTGCTTATTTGACTTTCAGACAACAAACATGCATACAAGTCTAGTAAGAGCATGTCATACCCACGTTAGACCCAGTCATGGTTGAGACAGCTGTTAGCAGAGACTCTTCTCTGCAGTGTAGTTCCATACACTTCACTGACAAACCACAGACTTACAGTGAACTACACTGAATGCCATTTACCATTATCCACCTGTTCCTATCACATCTACTGGCACTGACAGAGCAAAGAAGGGGTCAAGTAGGAAAGTCTGCCTTTTGCTTGATTTGATTGGCAGGGCCAGGTATGACATTGACAGGCGGTGTGATTACACTTTTATGCACATCTAAAAAATGTTTTAAAAAAAAAAACGTGATGGTCAGGTGCGCCATGCCATAGGAAATAATGTTTGGCTGGTGATTTGTTTCTAGTGGCCCATCTCAGTGTGATCACTCTTCAACTGTGTCCATCTGCTATTTAGTGGTGGGCAGTCTACAATGGGTATTTAGAGTTTTTTTTCTCTGAAAACAGCTGCTGCAGTCAAAAACAACAATATGAAGGCATCATGAGTGAACCAAAACAGTAATGTTGTGGCTGGAAAACCAAAAACACGAGCTAAGATAGAATACGCTGTGACCCCTTCCACATTGCATATAATTTTATCCATTGTTGAAATGTTTTCCATTCTTTTAAAATATTAATTGTAGACACTTTGAAAAAGGAGAGCATTTTAATGGAATGATTTGGTTTAGAAATTAACAAATTATAATCCGTCCTTTGCATTAATTAATTTAGAGATGAAATGTCTCAACAAACTCTAGATGCACCAGGCTGGCATGCTTCCTCTCATACTTGACTCATTAAGTTATACAGCCTAAAATGTAGAATCAACTATTTAGGCTTAAGGCTGTAAACCACAGGGTTAAGTCTTAAAAAACATGGCAAGCATCAAGCAAACATCAAACAGGAATAATATGACTTACAATAAACCGCCAAGTTTGCCACATCAGAGAAACTAGTGCATCTGGTGCTGTGGCCTTCTAACTGCTAAATAAGTTCCATTGTCTCCTGTTATCTGAACATGGTATTCAAATTTGAACTGAGAGAGATCTGAGTGATCCGAGTGCACTTGCTAAAGTGCTAACACAGGTTGTGAGGGGTGTGCAGAGCTCTGTTCAGTAATTCTTAATGGCTTTTAGCATCAAGTGTAATCATTTATGACATTCTCTTCCTCTAAAATGACCTTGTACTTGTACTGACGCCCCACACAGCACTTTATTTCATCACTCACTTTTCAGATAGCTCACCAAATTCATACACACAAACGGATTGAAGAACTGTAGCTCAGAGTATTTGTTTCTTGCTGTTTGAGGCTGCGTGGATTTTGTGTGTCACTGTGTGTGTATATAAATTTCATATGCACATTTAAAAACTTGTGTCTGCATCACTGTGCTTGCACCCAGTGTTCGCATGTATAAGGACCTTAGTATGTACTGTATATGTGACACAATACAATGTGAAGGCATAACATGATAGCACACTGAGTGTTATGCAGCCTTCTACATGTATCAGCTCCCATCATCGCTCACCTGGCATCTAAAAGTCTCATGCATTCATCCATGAGTAAGTGCCTATATACATTTGTGTTCGCTGTTTGATTCTAGTTTCTTTGTAGGTATTTGTGCATGAAGACAACAGTAAAAGCTCTTATCCACAGGTGTGCACATGGGAACATTTCTCTGTAATGAGTTCATTTCCATGTATGGAAATGTGCATGCCAGTTTTCACACTTCTACTGTGCACTCTGCATGCATGTATGTGTGAAGCTAGTAAATATATATATATATAAGCCCTGCATGTATGCATGTGGATCTGCAGTACATTTGGACCAGCAGTCTGTCGAATGCCAGTTTGTGTGTGTGCCGGTGTGTGTTTGTGTGTATGTGGTGAGAACAGCTGCGATATAGAGCCTGTCGTGGGCGTGAGGTAATTAGTGCAGAAGATGATTGTATTATTTGGACGGCCGACCAGCGCCGGGGTTCAAAGTGAAGGGAGGCAGGTGAGCTTGTACGGCCTGCAGCTGCATGTTAAACAACTCAAATGGAATCACAGAAGTCCCGCAAGGGGGGAGGAAGAGTGGGAGAGAGAAGGAGGAAGGGAAGGTGAGAAAAAAAAAACAGAAAGAAAATGAGAGTAGCAAGCCAGGAGGGATGATGGTGAGAAGCCAGTGAGACAAAATTAACGCCAGTAAGACATAACTAAAGTCGAAATCAGGCAGTGTTTTTGTGTGTAAATCAGACTGCTGCCAGTGCTCAAACAGATTCACAACAGTAAAAGGAGCTTCAGGATGCTCTTTGTGGTACACTTAATACATTGTTATAAGGTACAAAAGTGCCACATGACATTGTTGTCCTGCAGGCTACAGTACAAATGATAGAGTTGTCTAGACTATGGACACACGTTACCTCATGTCAAAATCAAAAATACTCTTACCTGTAGTTGCATTTATCTAGGTATTTATCTGTTTTCTAGATTGAGATTTTGGTGTGACTTGCAGAGTTTTTAAGATATTGTTCGTAGAGATGTCTGCTCTCTCTCGGATATTATGGAACTAAATGGCATCAGCTTGAGGTGCTCATAACATCATAAAAAAATAAATAAAATAAAGTTGAAAAACTCAACAGTAATGTCTACCGATTACCTGAGATCATCCACAGACAGACCTTGTTGTTAGAAGTTTCATGTATGGACTATTTTCTATCTACCACAACCAACAGTATCACTGTGCAGAAGAAAGTGTGCACCTTCTCATGGACAAGAGGCTTGTGACTCACACCAAAACAATCTGGATGGATAAATAGCAGAACAGGCAAGAGGAAAATATGTATTTTTGATTTTGGGTTTACCTTCACCCTTTAGCCTTACAACTATATCTAAGTGACTGTAGTATAGTCATCTAATATCTACAGTATAGCACAACTAATATCTAATAGGTGCGTTCAGATGCACCGGAAAGAGAAATTTTGTGTCTTTGTGCACTTTTGCAGTCTGTATTTTTTGTACAAGTAGTGCAAATATATATAGCACGTTAGTGTTTTCTTCTTTAATAATAATCGCCATGACCAGTGAAAGCAATTGCTGTCATGTAACTCTACTCGATGTCCCTCAAGCCCCAGAGATTCTCTCTCTGTGGATGCATCTCATCTCATTTCTCAAATTTTTCAACAAGAGCAAATGTGTTCTCGTCCTAATTTTGGGCCACTTATCTAAATCTGTGTCTGTTCACCTCACTTTGAATTGCTCTGACTTTCTATGCATTTGTGCAACCTCTGAAATTCTCTTTGCGCTGTATCTGAGCACACCTTAGTACAGATCAAGTTTTGTGTACCTGTTTTGACTGTAAGGGTGGTGTTGGGAAGCAGCAGGGACATCCACATGATGCGTATACAGTAATGTTGCATTAGAACATAAGTTAGAGGCATCTCAGTAGTACAAAATACATCTCAGTAAGCACCACTGCAGCCCTGGCTGTCTACTTCCTCCTGCTGATTAACATTTACACACATCACATTTGTTGCAGCAATACTCTCATCACAGTTAATAA
Source organism: Lutjanus campechanus (assembly GCA_027495735.1). NCBI lineage: Eukaryota > Metazoa > Chordata > Actinopteri > Lutjaniformes > Lutjanidae > Lutjanus > Lutjanus campechanus. The sequence goes on along the minus strand of JAJHUR010132018.1, from coordinate 48,751 downwards.
GAAACACATTAAGTTGCAGAGCTCTGTTGGCGGGGTTCAAATATTAAGAATGTTTTTACCACATTCCTTTAATTCATTACTGCTTCTCTGCTGAAGAAGCAAAATGGATGCTATGTCATTTTGACTGAATGTGTGCATAGTAAGTAATGTACACTGTACCTGTTCTGGCTGGTTGGCATTAGACAGTGGGATCACCATCCAGATGATGTTGAGGTTGTTGAGGGCAGCGCTGGTAGTGAAGGAGCAGGGCAGGACGGCTGCTTGGCCGCGGGCCACCTGGATACTGCTCTGGGACACCGTCACATCCAGCGCCCGCACACCCACTGCAGGAGGAAGGAGGCAGTGTCATTGTATTGATACACAATAGATAAGCACACAGTATCAAGTTGTAAACAAGACAACAAAATGAGAAGAGAAGATACCTAAAGTAGAATCCGGCTGATATAGAATTTTTGAGATCAAAACAACTCTGATTTTAGAGGGGGATATTTACTGAATATACTGAATTTTTGAGCTGGAATAAATCAGACTATTTCTGTGATTGTGCGCTGACTTTGTACTGTGCCCTGATTTTGCACCGATATTACTATGCCAAGGTAAGGCTGTTTTCTTCTTAAATAATTCAATATATACAGTTTCAACCAATTGTAGAAACGAGCACTGCAAGAAAAATTAATAAAGTAATATAAATTAAATAATCAAATTAATACATGGAAATAAAATGCTGCATAAACATTAGCACTGTTAAGTTTAAGTCCATGCTTAATATTTTATAACATTGTCAGTCAATAAGGAGCAGGTTACAAAACAAAAAGCATAACTTCTCAGCATTTACACCTGCCAGGGAGCATAAACTTTCCCCATTGTGCTAAATAAAACCACCCAAAGAATGATTTTCTGCATTATATGTTCTGTGAGAGAACATATATCGGTGCAGAAAGGTCAATATATAGTATACGCTAACATCAGGCCAATATCGGGTTAATATATTGGCTGATCAATATACTGTATCAAACAGACTCTGTTTGTAAATGTAACAATTACAATTCTCAGCAGATGCAACTTGTGCCATATCTACTATGAATCTTTGCACTTTGTAAGAAAAGCTAGAACTTCAAGTTCAGTGTCTTTCTATGAGCTATTAGATTTAAAGATAACTTATATCAGTGACACTGAAAAACTTCAGTGTGTCAGAGATAGAGACAGAAGGACAGACACATGGAGGCAGATCTACAAACTAAATCTCTGCCATGTACACATAAATGTATTTTAAAAAGCAAAAAGTCATGCTTAATCTCTCCATGCATCCTTTCTCTGCTTCCTCTTAATCTTTATAGCAAAACAAACATGATTTCTGAACCGAGCTCCTGTTTTGAAATGCTCTCAGCAGCTAAACAAACATCTAGACCACACTGTGAAGGATCACATGAAATATGTAATAGTTAAATGGGGAAACACGATAGGCTGTCTCTTGAGTTATTCATTTCCTAAAACAACTTGCTTCTTGCTGCTTTCATGGGAACACGCTCTGTATCAATACATACTAAATGAACATGACAAGAGGGGATAGTAATGGTTTTTCAGATACTATTTGCTCCTTCCTCTGCATCTGCAGCATACTAAACAACCATGATAGCTTGTTGTTTTTTTGCAACAAAGGTCTATTTTCTTAAAGTAAGGAACTGAGGAGCTGCTTTCCTCATCTGGGCTCAGCTGTCAGCCGTAACAGACCCACAGAGACAGATATGTACATGCAGCATCCTATTTCTAGAGCAGCTAAAGACATTACAGCCTAAATTAAGTTAGATCTCCCCCGCAAGCATGTATCCATGTCCAAAAACCCCAATGGAAGTAATCTTATCTAAACATGTTGAGGAGGATGATGGCACTGATATGATTACAGATAATTGATCATGTCCTGTGAATCGTCCTTGTTAGTGATAATTTAAGATGATGATCTTGCGATAAGCCAATAGTAGAAGCCACCAGCATGTCATTCGTGTGGTATGTACAAGTCAAGACCGATGTCAAGTGCAAGGAATGACCACATTGCATAACAAAATATAACCATATATCCAGGTGTTTGTTTTATTTTTAGCAAAATGTAAGGGATTTTTATTCTGGCTTCAAGAGATGTTTCTGTTGAATTTGGGTTTTGAATATCGCCGTCATTTTCTAGCTGACAGACTGCCTGTTGCTCCTTCTCTGTCTGTCCGAAACCTGCTGACTTCCTACGCTTTCCTTCTGCTGGCAGACACCACACGCCCCGCAGGCTCACTGCTGGCACAGGGGAGATAGACAAGACTCGATCCACTCCGCTCATATATAAATATATATGTGTGTGTATATATATGTGTGTATACATATATATATATATATATATATATATATATATATATATATATGTATATATATATATACACACACACACCTGGAATGACAATATGGATCATTGACAACATCACTCGATTACTTAAAGACGACTGTATGTCTGCATGTCAAGCAGCATTGCAATCCGCTCAACATGTACGTCACAACACAGCTAATGAGCTCCCATTACGCCTTATGAAAATCTCAGGTCATCATTGTAAATATAATAAACAACAAACTCTAAGGTCACTACTCTAATCTGATCTTCTTCCATCCGCTATGTACACAATGTTCACTTCATGCACAGAATCAATCTATGTTCTTATTGGAGGATTAACGGCAAAGAGGAGGGGGTTCATACAAAAGGTTGTGACCTTAACAGAATGTACGATTGTATTGGCAGTATGAGATCATTGTTCATGCTTATTCTCAACTGGCCACATCAATATTAAATGTGAAAGAAAGAAAGAAAGAAAGAAAGAAAGAAAGAAAGAAAGAAAGAAAGAAAGAAAGAAGAGGTCCTAGAGGAATGAAGATAGAAGGAGCATCTTATCGTCTCTAAGCCTCCTCCAAGGCAGCAGTCTCTCAAGCCCACAACAGCTGGAGGGCTCATTTCAAAACACTGGATTAGGGAACCTCTGCGCTCAGAGCCTGTAAGCTCCCACGGCCCAAGAAGAAACACACACACTCACTTACACACACTCAAAATCACAACCAAGCACAGCATACACACATGCTGACAAATACACATACAACGTGCACATATTCATACACATGCCCTCCAACAGAAACACACACATGTCCCACCCACTACCATGCACGCATATTCACTCACATATAACATTTAACTCATCAGTGCATGTCGTCATTGGTGACATGTATGGTAGCCTGTTTGGGACTCATCTAAGAGACAGAGATGGCAATGGCTCGACAGCTCACCAACTAAACTGTGGCATTGCTAGGCATTGCCTCATCATTGCACACACTTCTGCCAGCTCTTCAGCTCTACTCCTCGAGCATGTCCGGTAGACGACTGCTCTTCCAGAATAAATGCTGTGAATAGCGAGCCACTCATTGTCAAATATGGCCACCAAGATAAAAAATGTATTCACTACGGTATGATATGTATTATGTAATTGTGAAACTACAAGGAATATAACTCTGCACTGATTTTATGAAATAGCTCTCAAAAGCACACCAGGTTCTGATACAGTAGCTGTTACTTTATGCTTTTTCTCTGTTTTGTTCTTTTCTAGCATTTCTTTGCTTTTCCTGCCCAGGGCTGAGTGCAGCACACAGTTCTGCACTCTTCTTTATCTCCTGGCTGATGTGCATGTGTAATGTAAATGAGCTGTCCATCTCATTGGGTTTACCATCCTTCTCCTTCTCTGTCAACAAACATAATGTTTCCCCCTGCTCTTTTCTCCAGCCCTGAGCTGCCCCGAGGCACAACTCAGCACGACCCGGACCAGCCTGACTGACAGGAAAAAGCAAAAACTATCCATGGTGCTGACCACCCACTGCCCACGGTTATGTATGCCTGTAATAAACGGCTGCATTGTCGACATTATTGGTCACTGCTGTTGCTTGATATTGCCAAATCATCAAATTAAAACTATTTAATTTTGGTCAAGTCATTTTCAACTTAGGCAACTGCCCATTTAACATATGATTTAAATTGACCAAAATATTTAGACTACAGCAGCTCTTTAAATACAGATTATCAAAATTAAGACTTCACTGTTGATTTAGTTTGCAAATTTTAGACATTTGGCAAGTTATCAGTTTGTTTTTGATGAGATTGCCTGTCTGTGTTTGGATAATAATCCATGAAGAAAGCCAAGAAAGGCATGCATTTGATAATCTGCACAAGTAAATGGAAGCGTATGTACAAGGCTTCCCCTCTTATAAACAGCAACCTATCATGTATCCCAATGTATTTTTTGCGACCACGGACCAATCAGCCTAAAATTTTCTGCACATATTTAGAACTGTAAGGACCTGTTGTGGTTTTGGTGGTTCACAACTTTTGAAAATCCCAGAAAAACCTATAGGAAACCTATATATAACCTATACAGACTGCTGACTCCTCATTCCAAGTCGTCAACAACTGATAGGCTAAATCAAGGCTTACCTACTAGCAGTGCTGGGGAGTAACTATTTACATTAAATGTAAATGTAATTGTAAACTGTTACAATTACTGAGAAAAAATATGTAATTAAATTATAGTTACTAATTAACATGTTGGTGATTATAAAGGGACTATATCCAAACATTCTTTTTGGGTTGCCTGTCGGAGTTGCCTGCACTCTGCATTCTCATAAGTATCATATTTGGCATTATATAATTTAATGATAACAAAAAAACAAAAAAAAAGAAAGAAAAAGAACAAGACCCATCTGAAATAGATGGAGTTGATTATTCTGGTAGTTTATGATGTCATTTTTATTAAAAGGTCTCTGGACCATTGACAATTAATCATAGACTAGAGACAAGAGAAGTGCTACTCAGCTACTGAACTCCACCTACCAACCATTTCACTGTGTAGAAGGAAGTGTGTGTCTACTCATTGGCAAAAGGCAACAATCTTGATTAACTGGGTCATGACTTCTAGACAGAGACATTGCTGTTGAGTTTTTCAGATGTGCTTTTTTGGCGCTTTGAGTATCACAAGGTGAGTGCCATCTAGTTCCATCATACTGAAGACAAGGCAAACATCTCTACTATCCAAAACTGCAGCTCACAGCAAAACTATCTAGATGGAAAATAGCACTACAGGCCAGAGGAACAATATGTATTTTTGATTTTGGGGTGAACTGTCCCTTTAATGTATTACATAGAGTAAAAAGGACAACATAATGGGAAAAAACGAGGGATCAAGTAACAAAGAACAAAGTGGAGATGAGGAAGAGAGTACACAGAAGCAAAGAGGTGGGATGGGTGGGAAGAAAGTTTGAGTGGTAATGGAAAAGCACAAGAGAAGGAGGCGCCATGAGAAGGGAGGGGCATAAGTAAGAAGGGGAGGGAACAAAGAGGAAGAATAAATCAGAAGAAAGAGAGGGAAAGGGGAGGAGTAAAAGAGAATGAAGGAGGGAGAACGCTGCTGTTTCCAGAGAGGCCTAATTGATAAAGTCACCCCAGGCAGCGCTGGCAGTGCTTGTGGAGTGAAGGAGAGAACCAACAGCGTGGCTCAGTTAAAACAGCTCTCGCTCCTCATTCGGGAGCCAAGTGTCAAAACTGCTGTTGATTAATGCATGAGAAAACCATACACCTCAGAGAACATGGAAATCTGCATGTGTGTGTGTTTCTGTGCTTACTCACTCACTCAAGCTACTGTAAGGTACAGCCATGATGGGATGGAGAACAAATGCAGGGTGAATACAACACTTCCACTCTTTCACTCACTCAGACACACACACAGACAATCCCTGCTTGGCAAGTCATTTGCATCCTGTGTTTTTATTCATGTGGCTCTTTTATTCATAGGCTTTACTTTTATTTCAGTTTCAAACAGATGCCCCTGATGCTGTGATGTGATGAGCCTCTGGCACAGCTTCACTGGGTGGGCTGGGACACACACAGACACAGCTAGACATACATACACATACTGTTGCTTAAAGAAAGGCAACAGAACAGACATGACTGCATACATAACAGTGAACATCTGAATCAACTTTGACCTCAAATTCCACGACATACTACTGACGTAATAATATCCATATTTTTCAACCAAAAAGCAGCATGACAGATGTTTTTCCAATAGCTTATAAGCACCAGTCAGTACTGACAAAAGTCAAAAGTCTTTAACGCAGTCTGCATAACCGGCATGCATCATGGCCAAACAGTTAATCTGTTAAACCTACAGAACTCATTCAAACCACAAACACTCAAAATAAACTCATTGGACCAAAACACTGGCAACAATCCTCACTAGAAAAGGCAACGTCGTCACTCATAACACACTGACCTAAAAAAAAAAAAAAAACACTAACAAAAGGGAGCATTACACAGATGGTAAACTTTTATATTTGAAGTTTGACTTTTTTCACTTTATTGATTGTACTTAAGCATTATGTAACAAGAAAGAATGAGAAGTGCAAAAGTTTGCTTATATCACCTTCTTTTTTTCTATATCTTTGCATAGAGTAATTTAGTTGAAAAAAAAAAAAAACAAAGTTCTGAAATTCTAGGGCTGCAAAACAATTACGACAAAAACATCATCAACATTTATAGTATCATCACTCATACTGCACAGTAGTATACACTGTGCTCTTCTGTTTGTTCGGTAATGAGACTAAAAACAGGACACCTGGGTAGACTTTCAGCTGAAATTTGGAATGATTATTTTATTTTATTGTAAATATTCTGCTAAGATGTTCTATACATTTTAACATGGTTACTGAACAAATGCACATAATTTGCCATCATTCTATTTTGAATATGTTTTTAACAGTTTTGAAAACAGTGTTTTCTGCACATTTGATGGAGTATGAATTAGAAAATAGTTAATGGATGTTGGAAAATGTGGTCACAGTTGGGTCCAGATATTCCTGTTTTGCTGACCACGAGAAGAGTGTTGACTTAAGTTTTGACTGGTGTATATTAGCAATTGAAGAAAAGAAAAAAAACTATAAAAACATAACAGTTGGACAGTTTTATGCGTGATGGCCACTATTTGTCAGCTGTGCTTTCTCTGAGCGTGAGACCTCTAAAGAAGTGAGAAGAGAAGAGATAAGAGTGAGTGATGAGAGATCGAGCATAAAATCATGTATCTCCTGCTTCAGGCATGACAGTTGGCAGCTCTAATCACATTTCAAGTTTAATCTGCATCCTTTCAGAATTTCTCTTCGGACTCAAACGCCAGTTGCGATTGCTTTAGTGCTTTAACCTCCACACTACAACTGAATCTAGTGTGAGGACAAAAAAAAAGGAAAGAAAAACAGCAAAAGCATGAAATTAAGCACAAACATGAACACATCTACACATGGATTCGTGTACACTGACACCTGTGCCCACACACAAACTGAGCTCTGCGTCCCATTCTCTTGCAGCAGACCCAGGGGCTTCATGATGAGCTGTGTTTGTATGTGGCTGACCCTGTGATGCTGCCGCTGCCCGTGAGGCACCAGGGCGAACCAACAAGCGAGCAAAGACATCCGTGTGAAACTCAGGTGGTATAGTTGTGTACCCAGCTGCTCGATGGCAACTTATCAAGCACCATGCTCAAAGCACTGCTGAGGTAAAAACAAAGTCACAAACCAACTCAGTTTTCATCCTGAAAGAGTATTTAGTACCGTATACTGCTAGCGCTTTGTTAGTCTCAATGGTGCTTGACTAGGAAATTCTATAAATCTTTTCCACTGATTCTTTACTTTCCAAATAGTTTGGAAAGCTTATATAACAAATCTAAAAGATTTAATGAAATACAGTAGACATGTTGGGAAATTATAGAAGAGTAGTATAACTCATATGTGGTCATTAAAGTAATAAATAAATGACTTAAAAGTCACTATATCTCATTGATTGAGATATAATGGTGATTGAGTCTACTAATGAAAGTATTGCAATATTCATACATTTGCAATATTACGAACTGGCTCTCTGTGGTGACATTCATACAAAAAGGGCTGTGTTAAGTTACTGCTAATGTAACCTCCATAAACTAATATCTGCATATAAATGTAGAATGCTAAATCACTGTCAGACGATAGCCATTGGGTTCCGAGACTGCTGCAAACTGCAGCAGTTTCACATTGAAAGCATTAACTGATGAAACACAAGATGACTTTTATTAAGAAGTAGTCACAGGACATGCATTGTGTATGTCAGTGACATTGACACATACTGCAATTGTTCCTCATTTTTGGCATTTATTGGCAGTGGATCAGTTTGAAATATTGCAGGGAGTCAGAAGCATCCACGGTGAGCTGTTAGATGAAGAGCTGCAGGTGAAAGGCTGCACACCTCCAACTTCTAAGCGAGGTAGCTCCTTGTCACTGTGCCCTACTGTTCACAGACTCATGTCATGTGTAGCATAAACCCAGATAACGGTTGCTCACAGAATGAAGGATAAAGGCCAATTATGGCCTCACTTCTTCATTAAAATGATAATAGTTTTGTTTTCTGCCCCCAGGAATCTGTCACTCTGTTGTATTAAACCACATTTGCTGTTACCAGTGGTAACTGCAGGTGTCACCCAATCAACCAGGACTGAAATCTTTGGGACTGTGACTTTAAATACAATGCCTGCCAGGAGAAGGTTAGCTTAGCTTAGCATAAAGACTGGAGACAGGGAAGTAGTGACTTGTTTGGCACCATCCAAATGCGAAACAATGCACCAATAGGTCATATCTTTGCTGTTTAATCCAACCAAAAACAACAACAACAACAGTGTAATAAAAGTGTAATAAGATCAAGTAGTGGTTTTATGTGGGTTACTGCGCTGGACTATTGTGAGTGAAATCTCCACAGGAAGTCACTGTGCCCAGCAAAAAACAAAACTTGTTTTTACACTTTAGTTTTTGTACAAATTAAATAAACAAGGTACATTATGTTAATTAGTGACTTTCAGACATGGTGGCCCTTGGACTTTAGCTTTGAACAGCTGTTATCCCCTGTTTCCTTTCTTTATGCTGAGCTTAGCTAACCAGTGGCTGGCTGTGTTTCTAATTAATGTAGAAACATGAGACTGGTATCAATCTTATCAGCTATTTTTCTGAAAGAAAAGAACATTTTATTTACATCTACTTCCTTGACATGGTGCAAGCTATGATGTTTACCTGCTAAGCTCAAATATATCTCATATAATCATATATACCCATATAATATTTTGAATAACCCCTCAAGCTACATCTGATGGTGAAAAAAAAAATATTATTCACTTTGTCTAGATAGGGCTGTTAGAGGATGTTACATATCATAGTAAACAAGCAGAGCCTTTAGGACAGCCCTGTTTATAATTGTCCATAGGGGCCACATTATAAAAGGTCTTCATTCATATTTCACAAAGAGGCAAATGCTGGTCCTGTCTACTGCTTACACACAAACCCTGCTTACAAAAGAACTGCATGCAACGATAGCTGAAAAAATCTCCTTAGCTTCTGCCTGCATGCACTGTCCTAGTTCAAAGGTTGTGTGTATTTACAGTATTATAATGAACCCCTGACTGTGACAAATGCAAAATGCATGCTGGTACTTATACTTCCTCCGTTTAAACTCTGGTTGAGAAAATGCCATTGTTTACTCTTATTTATAAAATTCACACTCATTGGGTGATGGATTTTGGTGGGTAAAAGGTAACTCATTTGATGATGTCAGCATAACGTCTGCCAGAGGTTTTGCTCACATGACTCTGCCCATAATCCTTCCTTTCCTTTTTCCTACTCTCTTCTCCTCTCCTCCATTTTTCCCTCCTCGGTCTGTCCGACAAACCTCACCCAATGAAAGAGCCTTAAAAATCTCTCGCTCATCCTCCCTCTCATCCCCTGCCCCACCCCTCCGAGTTGACCTATTAGCCACAACAGCCAACTCCCTAACAGGGCCCACTGACTAGCCTACATAGCTTAATACTCTCCTCTAAACTGCACTGAGTCTGACTAGCCCAGCTTACTGCACTCCTAATGCACTACTACTACAAACACAAGGCCTCATAGCCCACATAGAAAGTACAGCATGAAGCACTGGTCACACTGTTTGATTACAGCCTTGACTTCACAGTCTCACAATTATGCATAGGGAGTCTGTGACAGTTGTACTTAAAAAACCTAGAGGTCTCCCATTTTAGCTAAATTATAACAAATTCATTCATAATGCTCTGGAAACATATCCAATTTATAGTAAAGAAGCAAAACAGATGTTTCTAATGCTCATATAAAGAATATTGGTGATGTTTTGATAGCTGATGATAACTCACCATAAAGTTTTCCACTCCATATACACACGACATACGTAATACACCTCTAAGTCTGGTCTTATGCTGCAAACAAACAAGCACACATCACATGAGTAGCAGAATGTCCCTTTTTGCTCGTCACGAGACAGCCTTGTTGCTGACTATAGAGTTTAGGGTTGGACAAAATCAAACATAACAATATTTTTGACCAAAATATCTGGAAAATATTATAGTATAGTAGAGATGACTATTGATACTTTCACAAATTATTAACATTATTATTATAAACATAAAATCAAATATATAAAATGATATTTTTGATAAATAATCATCAGTAATGTGGATATAATAACCAAGCGGGTAAAGGCAAATGACATGACAGCTACAACAGTCTAGTGAGCTTAGAAATTGTTTCAATTGACTGAAATGCAGCCTTAAAAACCAGGAAAAGACAACACTTATGCCATACCATGATATATCCAAAAATACAATATCATACAATGTCCAAAATCTAGCCTCATATCACCATATCACTATAATATCAATATATTCCCCAACCCTAGTACAATTTTGTCTTTCTCCTAAATGAGCATGCATAATCTACCACCTGACACTCAAAGTTGCACAACAAGTTTGCGTTGTTGTTTTTTTCAATCATGTTATATTGCAACAATGAGGTTTTGTGCAGCCAAAACTCCTCCATATAGTCATAAATAATCTTTTTAAAAATATAATAATATTTCATTTTTTAAAATGGCAATCTAAAGACTGATTGCTAATGGAAATGCAATGAAAGTTATTATGAATTATATGATTATTATTATGAACAAGCTAACGGGTGATCAACCAAACCAGTGTGCTCGGCTGTGTGCACTGAGCGAGCAGAAGGTTAAAGTAGGCCACTGCCCTCGTGCACAGATAAGCCTGGGCACTGGAAGACTACTGCTAAAGCAGCAAACAGATGGCTCTGCACATGCAGCCCTGGACACAGCTACACACACACACACACACACACACACACACACACACACACACACACACAATGTCCAAAAAACATCAAGTACCAACTTCAGTGGAGTACACTAATCACAAATATACAGCTCTAATCACAAGCATCACTCCCATGGTTGCTCATACAGCAACAAAACATGCTGTTTTGCAAATTGCCAGCACGTTACTCAGCATGTTGTTTCACATGACAGCTGAGAAACCAGACCTGGATCTCCCTGAAGAAACAGACTCTGTTCCTGTCAGCCACCACTAGCCACCTTGCAGCCTTTGTACCATCTCCATGTGTAGTAACTCTATTCCCTGTCAGAGTTGCATGTTTGGCAAACCTGCCACAGTGTCTGCATGTAAATCTAACATCCTGGCAAACATACTGATCTGCCAGTAAGATGACATGATTGGCAAGGGGTTCTGTTTTGCTATTTGGCAGCTGCCATGCTCAAGTCCCTTTTAAGTGGGTGACAACGGCCTGGTTCTGCCAAAGATGCCCAAATGAAGCAGCACAGCGTGTCTCTATGTCTGGTATGTAGGTGGAGCCAGTATAGAGGTAAGAGTTAGCAGGATAATTATTATTGTTGCATAAATTGCACTCAATATTTCACCCTTAAAGGATAGCTCCTTAAAGAAAAAATCCTAGCATTCAAAAATTAATACTGCAGTCCAAATAATGAGTTGGAGCCACATACAGTATATTAAACAGGTTGAAGCCCTATGGTTGAAGCAAGTTGTTTCCCCCTGCCCCTTCCTCCTCAGACACTGAATCTGCATGAGTGCATGACAAGCCGAGTACTCTGACACTGACATCCGAGTCCTATGCTGTGAGTTGATCAACTGTTTATAACTGTCAGTTGCCCGTCGAAGTTAAGCTCGTATCAATCAATTCAACCAATCAATTTGATTCATGTAGCCCAAAATCACGCAATTTGCCTCACAGAGCTTTACAGTCTGTGCAGTGTGTGACACCCCCTGTCCTGTAGACCCTGTAAAGAGTAAGGAGAGTTTTCTACTTTCCAGACTCTGTTAACATATTTCTCAACTGAACCATTTAACAAGTCATAAACAGAGTGTCTTCAGTGAACATTTGGTATTAATTTCAGCTCTATGTAAAGTGAATAAATGTGAAACGTGCAAGCAAAAACAGACATTCGCCACCAGACTGGAAATTTAAAAGAAGAAAATGCTGGCTGTAGCATTGTTGTTGGAGAAATAAGTAATTAAACTTAGCAACTTAATCTCTGATGACATATCATGGTGATTTTATGGGTTAGTACAGTAAATAGACTACATATTTCTCAACTGACAGTCTGATTTGGAAAGGTGCATTTCCCATAAAACTGGTCCAAAGTTTTCAGTTTGAGACACCCTAAGTGAAACTACTGGGCTCTGGAACTGTTGTGAAAGACAGCACCGTTTCCCTCTCTGTGTGTCGGCAGGTAAGGCCAGACTCCTGGCACTCTCTCCACTGTCTGCACGGCACAGGTTAACACAAATACAGTCTAAGCTTCTCAATCAGCCAGCCAGTGCCTCACAGCGCCAGCCAGCAGATAATACTAAAGGACTATTCCTGGAGCCAGCATTTAGCCTAAGGTAACCTTGTCTGATGCCCCTGGGTTAGTAATTGGCTTGTGGGCAGAGATTTCTCCCTCTCTCTTTTAATTGTCTTATTCTTTGTTCTTTCCTTTGTTTCTTATCCCACTCATTCTGCTTGGTTTGATCTTCCCCTCTTTGTATCTCTCACTCTTTCTTCCTCTACTTCACTACAGTTAACTCTCCAAATGAAGACAGTGATTTTAAGCCCGCCAACATTGGCCGGGCCACCTGGGAGCAGCAGCGCTTCTGCTGGTGATTTGGTCAGTACAGTTCTCCGGCAATAAGGGCCTGTGATGATTTATCGTCTGTTTGAGTCCCTGTGTGGCTCACCTTCAAGATGAACCCTCGCTCAACTCAGTGCCACTGACGTGCATTATCAGAGGAAAGCAGAGAGGCTGGAACACACAGCTGAGGCTGCGGTGGGGCACAAGTCCTGAACAACATATGATTTCAGATATTTTAACATGGTTTACTGCTTACTGTGATGTCATATACCTTTATTTCTTATAAAACATAAAAACTGAAGAAATAAAGACTACTGGAGCATTAAAGATATACCTTTAATGTTGTCATTGTTTTGTTTTGTTTTTTTTTCTTTTCTATAGCCTGGTGAGTTTTGCTGAGAGTGATGCTTTCCGTTATAACACCCTGTTTAAAAGTCACATGGTGTTGGTTTCTGCCTTCATACTGTGACTGCACTGATCATCCTGGGACTGCAAACCTGAGTATGCAATAGCTGCATGCTAGATAAAATACGTACAGTAAGGGTGCTTCATTTGTCAGGCAACTATATAACACACAGAACAGTGTAACGTAAGATTTGTAGAGGGGGCTGCTATCAGGGCAATTACAGGTGGAGATGAATTAAGGCAGTGGTGTAGCTGCGACGGACCCAGTGTCAAAAATATCAAAGAAAATTGGGAAATAATCATTTCATTAAATCATTTTTTTAATAGTTTATTCATAGTTTTTATAGTTTGTAGTATTGATGCACAGTTGGGCTCCACATGAACACATAAATCATGCATCTGCCACCCAGCAGAATGTATTAATTTTTCTGATGTAGTGAGCTGCACTCACATTTGCACCTCTACCTGTTCCTGTAAGCTATGTTACCTTTTTAATTATGTTGAGCAGCACAAACTTTCCAGTGACTTCTTTATTGTGTGCTGTATTGATGTATGAGTGTTTTCTGGAACAATTTATTTTCATGATTGTAGAAGCTGCTCTAAGTTTTTGTTTGCATCCATGCAATGGTGTAATTTAGGCAGAAAAACTGAAATCTATTGTTATAACCTTGACAGGATAAAGGACAGACAGAAATAATCAAAGAAGTTGAGCTGTTGTTCCTCGTGCATAAATACGCGTTACGTTTCTGTCTCTCTGAGGACACACGTCAACCACAACCCTTACCGACCCCAGTCCGGCCCTGGCCCAACCAATCCATGGATTCACCACAGTGGTTAGGACCTTATTGTGAAAATGTCTTTGGCTTCACCATATAGCCATGGAACCATTTTTAATGTTATATGACTGATTATTTGAACACCAACGTATTTTTAAGGTGGCAGTCTGAATCGCTTGGGCTCGTTCTCCACCCTTGACATTGTAGCAGGGCCTGCTCGTTCTGAGGGCCCCACCCACCCACCGGGCCCCGGTGCAAATAAACTGTCAATATTTACACCCCCTACCCCCAGGAAATTAATGCACTGTAAAGTCATGGAAAGATATGATAGTGAGGAGTGTGGAGAGAGGAAATACATATTAACACAAAAACGAGGGTTCAAAGAAGGCTGGAAAAAGAAAAGTAAGGACGCACCAATACACCTTTTAACAGCCTGTGCCAAAAACTCAACACGCATTTAGCTCTTATAAACTATTACATAGAGCAGTCTGGCTATGCTTTGAATTTTTTCCTTTTTTTAAGGAGGATCAGATTAGTAGAATTGGTACCAATGTTGTATTTTAGCCTGTTAGCATGCCATCTGTCAGCAGAAACCAGGTATTAATGCATCTCTAAAGCCATAGTGCTAGCGGAGGCAGGGTGTCTGACCGGTTCTGAATTAGAGTGTGTTTTCTGAGGATAGCAGGATGTCAGTCAGCCAGAGAAGGATGGAGCCAGTCAGGGGGCTGACAGTTAACAGAAGGACCAGACCAAAGCCATTTCCTTACGGAAGCTGCCACTACATCTTACTTCAACATCTCTTGCAGGGAAATGCATAAATGGTTTATTGTTGTTTTTTTGGTTGTTTGTTTGTTAGTTATGTTTTTTTTGTTTGTTTTTCACGACCTAGCTTCTTCACTCTTCTTCTTTCATGTTATCGGACCTTCCTCCATTCCTCCTCCATGATTAGTAAAAACAACAAACCAAGACATAACACATATTCTTACACACATAAAAACCCTATATGTAAGATCAGTCCTGCCAAACATGTGCTATATTTGAAAGCACTTCACCAGCTGTCACACACACACACACACACTCACACAGTAACAAACACACACTTGCCCTGAACCTTTTTGCCCCAGTGTCAAACAGGTTTGTGATCTCCCCATGGACAGCTGCTCTCAGCTGACTCCACCATGACATATGAGCAGCCAAGTGATGCGTGTTGTTATTTAGAGAAGAAATAACAACAACTATTGATTCCCTTCAAAAAGCCATTTTTATATCATTTAAAAATCTTTTTGTTTTCTCTGCTGTCTCATTTTGTGACACACTTACAGATGAGCACAGTCACCTTTTGAGTAATTGTTTTAGTTGATCCAGGAGCAGAGCAGGGGAGGGGCTGACATTGATTCTTTCAAAATAGACATTTCCCATTTCCAGTTTTGTGTAAACAAGTGCTCTTGATGAATAGTGCACTGTTGCATGGATGAAATTTTGCACTGGCAAATACACACATAAGGGAAATCATATGAGAAGCATATTATGCTATTTCATTTCATGACTGGAAATGCATAATCATTTCCAATAATAGCAAAGCTCAGCCTCCTATTCAATTTATTGCATCAAATTCACAAAATGAGTTTACATGTGACTCTATTTATACCCTTTCTTACAGGGAAAAAAGAATTATCATCTGAGTATGTGATGTTATGTCAGAGCTGTCCCAAATGGAAATGCTCATCTATTGATATCAAATATCAGTCAGTCATTATTGTAATATAACTGCTGGCATCACTGTTTCATTCCTTCTCTTTGATTTCTCTCTCGACCAGCTCATATCTACTTCTACTAATCAGATTTAAAAATAAACTGAGGTATGTTTGAAATTGTAATTTAGGAAAAACTCAAAAAAGTGCATCCGCGTGGGGAGTTATTTTGCCCCGAATCCTTTGATGTGTGCTTGCGCCTAGGTGTTGACCAGCATGGTGATGCTTTCTAACTTATTCTGCTTTTTGATGTTTGATGTAGGTCAAACGCTGGCTCAGCAAACACTGGGAACCAGCCTACATTCTCATTCTGCACACTGGTCAAATTTACATCCCATTTCATTCAGAGGAAACTTTTACTGTACTGTAACACACACGCAAACACACATACACACACCTCTGCCGTTCTCCTACTATTCAGCAAAAATGCAGCTCCAAAAAAAAAAAAATCAACACAAACATGCTGAGTCGACACTCTTAAGGCATTGAGGGCTCTTTCCCAGACAGCAAAGGAACCAGGAAGTCAAAAACACCATCACCAAACTCTTTGAGTCACAGACCAGCTTTAGAACATTCATACATAAAAAGTCTGGGTAGAAAAGAAGCTAATGACATTTAGTAATCATGATACCTAATTTTTCTGACAAACTATGCTGTTGGCCTACAAACATCACAAAAGTAATATTGATTACATCACAATGTCCTGTTTTTCTAGTATTTAAAAATGCATTCCCACCTAACCTGTATGGATGGGTTAAAATGAATACTGGTGCATTTTCCCAGTTAATGTGGTTTGTTTAAACTGGCATGAAAGGTGTCAATCAAGCCCTGGTGCAGACCAAACAACCGGATAGAGACCACTTGAAAAAGGTGTTCTCTGACCACCTTGGTGTAGTTTGTTTGTGGTGTGAAAGCAAATGAACCAGCCAGAGGATTTTCTGTTAGCAGATATGTAATTTTAGCATGATTTCAAAAGCCAAACAACAAATAAATCCATCTGCTGATTGTGCAATCTGTCCAGGAGGCGCATAATTGATCTGTATAAGCCATGTCATTTAGTAACACATATGCACACAGGTATTTTCCCAGATTATAAGGGCAAAAGCTGTGAAAATTGCTGTGCTTCCTTCCTACTCTGTGTGCTTTGTCAGTTCATTAAGTCCATTAAAAAGTGTGTGACAGCAGTCAAACAGTAATAAGCCCCAGTTCGTCACAGTACAAGACGCCTTCCTCATGTCTTGTCTCTACCTGTTGGTCATTATTCATCATCTGCAGCAGAATTTGCTAAATAATCTGTTATTTCTTTATGAGCTCTTTGTGACAGTAAAGAACATAAATATATAATATACAGAAGCATTTAACTGCTGCAGAAACTTCTGTCAGTCAGACTTTGTTGTCCCTACTACTTGATTTGGCCTCTGATGATGATGCAGGATGATTATGAGTCGCCTTCTCCAACAACAATGCCTTGGTGTATCAATAAATGCATACCATGCATGACAGCTGTACCAAGACGAAACAATGTAAAAGACACAGCAAGATGAAACAAATAAGAGAGGGAGACTTGACCGCAGAGAAAAGGAGTTTCAGTTAGCTTTCCACAGAAACGGCTAGTAGACATGTCCTTTAGAAGGCAACTTTTTGCTTTTTTACTTTGAGAACATTACAGAGCCTGCACATTTTTAGTTTTGCTTGAATAAAGAAGTTGAACCAATGCTTCTACTTTTACCAGAGTTTCTGTACTTCTGCTTGAGTGAGTGCTTGCTTGTGTGAACTTTTGCCACCTCTGATCTGAAGTGTATTTAAACACATGGTTAAATAATCAAATATTCCGATATGTCCACTATTACAGGAACCATAGCTTTGGGCCAGAAATACAGCACCACTACAAACTGACCAAAAATTGCTGAACACTTTGACAGAGGCACTCACTGACTTCAATTTGAAGCCCCATTGAGAACTCAGAGGTTCCTCAAAGTAGGTTTGTCACTCCTGCAGCCAGTGTGGCTGCACTTTGGGAGTTAGATAATGCTGTTGTCAGTCAGTGACCTCTTACTCGGTAACAGGCGCTGTGTAAGCCTATGTGTGTGTGTGCGTGTTTATGTGTGTGTATGTGTGTGTACGCATGTGCTTGATGGAGCGGAGCCCCAATGCCGAGCACATCTGCTCCGGACGCCCCTGGCACTGCCATATGGCTGGCAAATACGCCTCCTACTCCTCCTCCACAAAGAGAGAGTTTGCGATGAAAAGAGAAAATGAGTGAAAATGAGTGTGCGTGCATGACATGAGAAAAAAAGCGTGTGAGAGACAGCGCGAGGGAAGGAAGGCAGAAGAGAGTAACAGCTGATGAGTGAGGAGCCGCACGTGCTGCCCATTAGGCTGAGCGGACAGATCCACTCCACCTCCAAACACACTAATGCATTCTTCTATCCACACCCGGCCGGGGTCAAATACTGGTTACACAACTGCCTACATCTGAGCGAAGTCTTTACCTGATTGAGTAAACAGGAAGACAAATTAAAGTATGTTGCAGCAATATTTTGAGATGTTAAGTGTGTTTAACCTTTCATAACACTTTATAAAGCCCTTCAAAAACATGCAGACTAAAACAAACATTACTCAAAGATATTT
Organism: Lutjanus campechanus; assembly: GCA_027495735.1. Classification (NCBI taxonomy): domain Eukaryota; kingdom Metazoa; phylum Chordata; class Actinopteri; order Lutjaniformes; family Lutjanidae; genus Lutjanus; species Lutjanus campechanus. The sequence continues at coordinate 30,104 of JAJHUR010132018.1, read as the reverse complement.
ACATCAAATAGAAGGACCACAGATACAGTGTGGACTGAAAGGCTATGGTGTTTCAGGAACATTTATTCTCTTTATCGTGACACTTCACCCAAACTGTCAACTCTTATTACTATGAACACCTGTTACACGTGGCAAAGCACTGTGGAACTTATATATATATATATATACACATATATACATATATACATTTAGGCATTTAGGAATTTAGGAACCACTGTCTACCAACTTTGACTGTGTCCACCTCCCCTCACCCTCATCGTGGATCTTTCGTAGTGTGTCCATCCGTCAAGTGCAATAGCCTCTCCAGTCCCTTTTTGTCCGTTTCATTTTCCTGGCTGGACATTATCAGGAGTAGCCTTAAGTCCAAGCTGGGTTAGCATGGCTCTAATCCCCACTGTCCTCCTCCTGTGTGCACAGTGTTGATTGTCTCACTGTCTGCTGCTCTTAAATCCAAACCCCACGCTTCCTTTTTCAACGCTGAGAGTAATTCTGTCGTAAGTGATACGTGTTTCAGCAATAAAGCCAAAAGTTACTGGCCTCAGCATCTACATGCACAGTTATTACCACAGCATATCACACAATATCACATTCAGTTTCAACAACTACAGTTCAAACTATTCATTTTTAACATTTCAAAGGCCAGGACACGCACTGAAGTTTCGGCCTCGCTTGTATCTGACATGGGAATCATTTTGAGCATGATGTACAGTATCAGAGGTACCAGCCATTGCTTTACACTCCTTCCTCCTCTTCCTCCTCCCCATCTCCTCTTATCTCCTCCAGCTCCCTCCTTTTCAGCCCATCTTTCTCTTCATCATCCCCTCCTCTTCTCTCTTCTTCTCTGCTGCCTGGGGCTTTTCACGAAGGCTGCGTTAATATGAGGAAATCAATACCTTCACTACGTTGGCTGTCGAGGGGCAGGTCAGAGACTTGCTGGTGGGGATGGGGAGGGGGGTGATGGTGGAGTTGTGTGCTTGTGTGTGGGAGGGAGGGGAAGGGGGGTATGTTGCTCGATAAACGCAAGCCCATTGATCTTTTCTGCACGTCTTTGTGTGTGCGAGGGTCCGCTGAGACTCCTCAGGGCCTGACTGACAGGCAGTGAGCTGTTCTGGGCCTCAGAGGCGGGCTGAACGTGTGTGTCCATGTTTGTGTGTAACTGTGGTCATGTGAGTCTTGTACACAAATGATATGAAAGCTTTGTCATATTACCAGTGGTGGGTGACCTATTCAGGTCCTTTATCTGAGTAAAAGTATAATACACCATCATAAAAATTCTCATACATAAAAATATTATGAATATAAGTCCTGTTTGTAGCACATTCAACAGGTAGTAATTTTGCAGCAGCGCATGTAAGCAGCATTTTAATATTGTGGCTTTGATTTGAACTATCTTTATATACTGTTTACAAGGATTACCAACTGAGCAAAGCGGACCCCAGAGACCCCAGCTTAGCACTGAGACAATTACTTTGTCATTGGATAAATTACACATTTGTTTAGTATTATGCAACCAAGCACAATCTAAGCTGAAATGATAAGGGCTCCCGTATTATCATCTACTACTGAGGCCCTGTCTTTAAGAGGGGCCCTGTGTCACACATTAATTTGGCACTGGGTTTTGGGTGGTTTTAAATTAATACTTGAGTAAAGTATCTCAAAATTACACTTAAAGGAACAGTTTTGATTATTTCAAGTGGGGTTGTATGAGATGCTCATAGTGTATTAAATGGTGGTCGGCATGTCTCCAGCTTAGAGAAGTAGCAGGAGTGCCAGGAGCTAAGCACTGTACCGCTGTGGACAGGGTCAGCAGCAAACCTAAAAAAGGTCCACCTAAAAAAAAAAAAAGTAAATGCTATATTTAGAATGTTTTTACTGCCATCTGACAGCCTTTTCTGATGGGAAACTGTGGTTGTATAAGCCATACATCACTCTCTTCAAACCAATCAATCAATCAGCAAAATCAGTAATTTTACTTTGCAGAACAAAGGAGTTGATCTACTGCTGCCTTGATCAGTTAGTTTGTTTTTGTTATTGTGTGACCGCTATGCTTTCAAAGGTTGGTTCGGATTCACAGAAGTCACGCAATAACACGAATAAACTAACGAGTCAGCAGCAGAACATCGACCTCAAAAAAGGGGTCTGATGGCTTTGGAGAGAGCAATATAACAACTGATATAACTTCAGCGGTAAAGCGATGAAAATATTCTAAACACTGTGTACACTTTCACTGATATTGATTTTTTTTATTGTTGTATTGTTTGTTTATTTTTAGAACAGTACTGTGGGGATGACTATTGGTGCTTTCACAAAACAAAAAATATAAATTATTATTATTATTATTATTATTATTATTATTATTAGTAGTAGTAGTAGTAGTAGTAGTAGTAGTGGTAGTATCATCATAAGATCAAATATATGACATATAAAATATTTTTTGATAAATAATCATCAGTAATGTAGATATAGTGACTAAGTGGGTAAAGTTCAGAAAATTGCATCACTTGAAATGAGGAAAAGACAACACTTGCCATGTCACAATACAATGATATCCAAAAGACAATATCTAGTCTCTTATCATGACACAATATAATATTGATATATTGCCCTGCAGCATACTGCAACATAAAGAGCAATAAGGATTTTCTGGCTCCCAGAGTTGGATGTGAAACTAAAACACTACCTCCCAGCCACTCGGGTCCTCCAAATATTTGCACAACACAAATACATTTGCTAAAGTCGAGCCCTTGGAGGCTTACAGTAATGTTGGTATGTATAAGGGTATTTTCATATATTCGGGGAGCTATTGTACATTATCCTTCTACGATCTCACACACTCTCCAGCTCGATCTCTCTCTGCCTCTCGCACTATATCCCGCCTGCGAACGAAAATCCATATGAGCTGGACAGCAAGACCGTGGTATTATTAATGGAGCTTAACATCCATCTGAGGGGGCTTAAAATGTTGAAGGCTTGATGTGTTCGCCTTAATGTTTCACTCAAAGCAGAGAGAAATGGTGTTGTCACAGAAATAGCAAACTGGCAGCTGGCTCAATATTTCTGAATGTGTGGTGGAGAGTGACACAGTAGGTGGGGTGCGGCACTAAATGGCCCTCCTATTGGCTAACTAGCCTTTCATAAAGACATTTACAATTATGCTATGTGGAAACCTGCCATGATTCGTTCATTGAGACACCAGGTTTCAAGTTCAGCCGAGTCACAGAGACTTAATAGCACAAACGCTGTCCTCTGTCTTTGAGATTCTTTGTTTCAGTCTATCTATTCTCATGTCTCCCCACAAGTGCATACACACATACACACACAAATAACACACCCCTCAATAATCAGTTGAGCTATTCACTGCTCGGGGCTACACACAGAATGAACGCATTCATCACATAATTACTGTGGAGGCAGTCACACACTTCATCAGTCTATTCCTGTCTCAAAGAGCCCCGGAGAGAACAGTCAACGCATACAATTTCTAAAAGATATTATGAGATTCTTATACCTCCATCTAAGGAAAGTCAAAAGAGAGGAGCAGGATTTACAAAGCATCAAAGTGACATCTTGACTGATTCACACATCTACGCCCAGGCCGTATAGTTGAAAGAGCGTGGATTCAAGGGAGGCGGATGCTCGCATGATCGAAAAGGCTGATAAATCTTTAAGAAGCTCTCCCATACTAAGAAATATCTTCAAAAATATAACTGTCTTTCTCACAAGGGAAGATAAGTGGCAATTCAGAGAGGCATCAGGTTTGAAATCTGAGGCTGAGAGAGCTGTAAAGGCAGAGGTGCCTGTGAGGGATATGATGATGTAAGGGGAGGGATATAAAAGGTGAAGCCTTAATGTTGGGTGATGTATGATGCTCAGGGTGAGCAGGCCAAAGGCTCACATTGGGAGGATACTGGAAATCAATGGCAGTGTAAAAGATGTGGAGTGGTGGACGCCATGTTAGACCTCTGTACATGAAGCAAGGTGGAGCTGCCTAATAAAACACAGTGATTAGTGGGAGAGGGGTCAAGTGCAGATGTTGGAAAATATAAATTGTGGATCTATGGGATCTTAAATTGATTTAACATAGACTGAGAAGTGGATAAATGCATGGATCTATTTATTGCTTCCCACAATATCTTCTTTTCTCAACCTCTTTCTTTTAGTACAGGCATTTTACAACATGACCCCACACAAATTGCAACAGAAACTATTTCAGCTGTCATAGACTTATAAATATGTCATTTATAACATAAAGTCTTAAGAAAACCAAGTGGAGGGAAGTATTGTAAAATATTGAAATCTGTGATGCCAAAATTTTCCATTGTGCCCATGATAAAAACAAAAACTGATTTATGCATGTCTTCTTGTCTGCTGTCCACACAAAGCGTTCTGTCCACAATCAACCAGACATTGTGTTTTACATGACTCATGGAGGTGAATGGAGTACAGTGAATGTGCAAAAGTAAATTCTTAATTCTTAGATGCATGTGGCTCAAAATGACCTGGGCTCATTTTCTTGCACAATTTTTTTTTTAATGAAAACAAGTTTTACTTAAAGGACAACTCTATTATATATTTATTGTAATAAATCATAACATGTAAATACTTTTCTGACAAGAACACTAAGGCCGTGGTGTCCTCCTTTGAAATTTCTATTACAAAGCCATAATAACTGTTTTAGTTTGCCTCTTTCACGTTAAACGGAGTTAAAATTAATGTAAAATGTTCACCAAATGAGTAAGTGTCATAAGAAATCATTAGGTCTGCCAGGCAGTAAGGCAGTCAGTCACTGAACTACAACTCCAGTGTGTATTTGCAGATCAGTGGGCTTTTATTTTCAGGAAAACCGGCTTAGATTTACACTAAGAGACAACTGACAGTTACAAACAGCTGATAAACCTACAGTACAGGACTTGTCATCGCTTGTTATTGTCAAAATTACAATGCTGAGCTCATCTTGCACTCCTGCAGTGTTCTTACAGCCTGCCTGAGCTTCCTTGAGTCTGGAGACAAGGGGCAGGGGGAAACAACTCGCTTCAACCACAGACTGTATGTTAAATAAGAATTCAACCTATACTGTTTATGGCTAAAACTCACTTTTTGGACTGCAGTACTCATTTTTGGCATATTGCCCCTATTATTTTAAGTGACATGAATAATTCTGTTTTAAATTTAGTAGGATTAGTATCAATTTATGTTTCCTTGTATACAAGTATAAAAATACAGTGATGAAAATTGAAATTATTATATTAGGAAGAACATACTTTTTGTTTTTATATCGTATTTTTAAAAATGTTCTGTTATGCATGCTTTTCTATTATTTTTGTATTTTTATTGTTATTTGATTAATTGATGTCTTTGTCTCTCAATGGATTTCCATATTACCCAATGTATGTTTTTTTCATGTTTTATTGGTTTTGATGAATAAGGGTTCAAGAATGTGGAAAGTTCTTTTTTTTTTCTTGCAAAAAGAGGATTCTCACACAGAGACAGAGAAACAGCAAAGAAAGAAAGAGTTAAAAGGAAGACAGATGACATGAATGGGTGGGAAGTGAAGCACAAGCACAGAGCAGCCTAATTAGACAGGAAGAGGATCAAGATGGCACAAGGACATGACATGAAGACCAGTGAAGGAAGAGAGAAACCTGCGAGGAGAGGAGAGGAGAGGAGAGGAGAGGAGAGGAGGCTGATATCCAGGTGAGACAGAAGATGTGGTTACTTTTCATTTTTTCCAAAAATGAGCCCTACATGGTTCCCCACTTACAGTACATTAATAAAAGCAGAGGATCTCCATAATGTAGTGAGAAAAAAACATCCAAACTAAAACAGGGTCTGTTCTTAAAGTTCATTCTCATGCACGCCATGACCTTTACTTAAAGGGAAAATTTGGCATTTCTCATGTGGACGTCCAGAAATGATGGTAAATGTAGTCAATTGAAGCAATAATTTCCTCAGAGCGTGCCATACTGTCAAAGAAAACCGAGTTCTCCTCCTCACAGAGCCATCTCCACAGTACCTATATGTGCCAGGATGCAGAGATAGAGACTAGAAATCCAATCTGAAGTAGCCTGTAGTTCTCCCTGAATCTAGTGACATCATTGGATTCAGGGAAAACAACAGATTTTGCAGGAGGAGAACTCCACTTTCTATGTCAATATATCACACAGCGAGGAATTTATTCCTTCAGTTGACTACACTTACATCAAAACTCACTGAACATCCACGTGAGAAGTGCCAAATGTTTCCTTTAGATCCATCCAGAGATTCTTAGACATTCTAGCGTCGTCATTCTTGATTCTTGAATTATAAAAATAATACAAACACATGCAAAAACATATTTTTCCTTTTTTGTACAGGCAGACAGGTGTGCAGAAGATGTGCTTCTGCATTTTAGAATTGAGGATAGAATTGAGGACACACTTCACATTGTGGGCAAGTATCTCCACCTGTAGCATAATTAATTCAAAGACCTGTCCTGCACTGGGCTTTTATTTTAACCACATCCACACAGTGCTTCTTTCTCTTGTTTACTGCATCAAGACAAGAAGTCAACCAGAAGACATCACAGTACCCTATATGTGCAAACATTTGTGGTTTCTCTGGTATTGATGTTTTATTGTAACAGCAAAATATGTTTTAATAACAATTGTTTTTATGAACCCATGATAATACTGAAAGGTAAATGAACTAAACAACCACTTTTAATAAGGAATTGCTTTAACCGTTATGCATTGTTTCACAATAACTGCAACCCTCTGATTACAATATTAATTTTGCCTCCTTTCATATTCTTTGCTCTTTCCTATTCCTTGTCTTGTTTCTTTCTCATCTCATTTGTTTTCAATTTTACATTTCCATTTAGAATAAAATCCCACTGTGTGAATTTCCAATTCAGTCGCACAATATTCGCTCAGTTGTTTGATCCTGAATCCCCTCCCTCAAGACCCATAAGTCATGACACAAATGGCGCCACTGACGTAGATTTAATATTAAGAATTAAGACATTTATTGATAAAATCATTGACTAAATCCACTGAGTGACAATGTAATTTCATTATGTTCTGCAGCTGTTAATGGCTGCAGAGAAAGTAATAGCTCCATATTGTTGGAGCGCTTTGTTGTTTTTCTCCCCCTCTCTGTGGACCGGCTCAGACATCAGGGGGTAGCGCGGGTGGTATCGCTGTGTGAAATTTTGCGCTGGGGCCAATGAAAGCTCTTCCATCACAGCATCATTTACATTCAAATTAATTCCATCAAAAGCAAAGCTGAATGTTCAATGAGCGGAGAGTGGGGCTCACTGTCATCTCCCTCTTCTCTGGAGAGAGGGGTGAGAAAAGAGAGGAAGAGAGAGAAGAGGGGGATATAGTGAGAGAAAAGTAAGAGGTGAGAGTTAGAGATCCGATTTTAGCATGTGAATGAAATAATTGGAACAAAGAAGCTCACAAATCAATGATGACTGAGAGGTTTGGTAATAAAAATGAACAACGGTGTGAGGAATTTGCACACAGTTGAAAGCTGCATATCATTTAGTCATCATTCACTGATCACTGTTATTATGCCTGCACCAGAACAATCATCACTATTGATCCTTTTAAATCAATATTAGAGCTTTAAACTCAACCAGTGTCACCACACACACACACACACACACACACACACACACACACAGCTTTAGGGCAGGGCAGAGAGCAGCCCAACAGCTTGCCTGCAGTGGCATAATTGCATAGCATGTCAAAAACACAAATAAATAAATCAGTGATTACTTCCCTTTGTGAAGTGCTGCAGCCCCTTTATTGAATATTCATGTAGGTAAATACATTCATGCAAGCTTCTCTCCTGGGTTTTACAGTTTGCTTTTTTTTGTAGTTTTAAAGCTCTCTCACCCACTCACTGTGCAGGGAGGAACACAACAGAGATGCTTTGAAAAGACATGAGTGCTCTTTATGTGTTTATGCATCATACATATGCATATTTTAAAAGCTCTTACTGTATTATCATGTTTGTTCTCTGACTTTTACTGAACACATGGAAATCAGCAGATATTACATTAACACTTTCTATGATGCCCGTGTCTACAGTGCATTATAATGTGTTATAATCTGCTTATAGCACTGTATATTATAGTCATAAACACTGAAAAATATTCATAGTAGTTCATGACAATGATCCTAAGACATTTTAAAGCTTCTGTACACTCACACAGGTGTTTTCAGTTTACCTGGCTGATTAGACCTGTGCTCAGGACTGTGTGAGAGGGTAGACTGCACTTGACTGACGTCTTCCTGAGCCTCCTGTTAGCTTACTTGTTAGGGTAGGATAAATCACGCCTTTATCATTCTTTTATCTTTAATAATTTTTGGGGGGCTTTTTGCCTTTATTTGATAGGGACAGCTGAAGATATGACAGGAAAGGGAGGCAGAGAGAGACGGGACAACATGTAGCAAACGGGCCGCAGGCAGGAGTCAAACCAGCGGCCACTGCGGAGGACTGAAAGCCTCTGTACATGGGGCGCATGCTCTACCAACTGAGCTACAGGAGTGCCCTTTACCATTCTCATTAGTAGATGAGATTTGTGACCTAATGAATTCCCATCAAAGCTCCAACCCACCTTCAACCTGAGCAGAGGTTTAATCAGGCAGAATAACTGAAAACATCTGTGTGGGTGCACAGAGGCCTTATAGCATTTTATAATGACTTTTATAGGTAAGGTATCATAATACCTCCTAATTGATGGTCACTAGTAGACTTTTTGCAAGTATAAGTGTATTACAATTCTCATAGTTGTAATATATTGTATAATAATTTTAAAAAGCATTATAATCACTGGTACAGTGCATTATAACATGGTAATGTGGTTATAAATGAAGGAAATATGCAGTGTAAAATCTATTTGGCTATGTATTTAGAAATGACTTATCCATTAACATTACTTTTAAATCATAAATGTACTCATCATATGTACTATAATTTTTTTATTTTCATACTCCAAAGAGAACATCTATAGATCTTCAGATTCTCAGGTCTAAATCAAGAGTATGAGATAAAACACTTCCCCTAACATAATAAATATGGTATCAGTAGAATGGTGTTTAATAGTGTTTATGTGATTTTTTAAAATGCTGGTGTTATTAATACAACAGGTGTGTCTTTTCTACTGTGTTGAAATGTGAGCTGGCTGACTTTCAGAGGAATGTTGATACATGCGGTCTGTACATGATATTGAGATTTTGTCTTTCTTCTTTTTTTCCTTTTATCTATTTTAGAATCTTTTTTAATGTATGGCATTTTGGCTTCACAATAAAAATATTTGAAACGAGATGATGAATTTGATGTTTCATTTTATTTTTGATAATGTAATTTTATAACGTGTATGTTATTACTATGTAATATAATTTGTAATGTCATTTTTTTTGAATTGTTGATGGATTTTGAATGTTTGTCACCCTGTGTGGTTTTGGTTAACCACACCTGCTGTCACAGAGTTTCATCAGCCTATCAAGGTACATGTAAATAAATAATAGATAGTGTGGTTCTATTGTTTAAACATTATGACCTGACAAAGCGGAATCAAAACATTGTCATTGTTAAACTTTTGTGGATAAGTGTGCAGGCAGTAGATTTTTGCTTTAACACTTTATTTAATCTGTATATTTATTCTCACTCACCTTACAAAAAAATATTTTTTAGTAGTTATTATGATAATTGACCTTGTAAGTCATAAAATTCTTTACAATGTGTTATGATTATTGTTATAAAGCATCATATAATTATGAGTGATTATAACTATAATCATACAGTGCTATAAGCAGATCATAATGCACTATACGTATGTTTATAATGCATCATGGGCATCATAGAAAGTGCTACCCATATTACTTAGCTTTTCTGACCCTCGGTGATCAATTTGATATTGAAATTCAAAGCGGATTGGTATTGACAGAGGGTTATTGATTCCCAATCCCCTGAGGGTGATATCCGTGTAGCGTGACATACACAGTGTCATTTCCCACTCCATTGTTTCTGCAATATCTCATTGGCACGAGGACGAAACAATACCACCTTTTTGACCCGCTTGTCTCCATTATCTCTTCCCACACCCCCAACACATCTCTGCACTTGCAGCTCAGCTCTCCCACTCCCTCCCTGTCTCCTCTAATATCTTGATTGCATGAGAATGTTTGCTTCATCTCTTATTCACCCTCTTTCTCTTTCTCACATTCTCTGACGTCAGCATTTGTACACTGCCATGCGTCCATGCAGCCCAAGTTTAATGTATGAGATACTACACATACTACACACACACACACACACACACACACACACACACACACCTACACACACACAAACATGCACATACACCATTGATGGCAACTTAGCCTGCGTGATTACTGTGACTCTAAGCTGCTTAGGGGTTCTGTCCCATCTGGCTCTGGTGTTTGCGGCATCATCCCCCTCCTCCTCCTACCCCACCCCTCACACATCGCCCCTTTCCCCCATCCTCCTCCTCCTCCTGTTTCACCCCGCCTCCACCATCCACTCTCCCCGTACACTGACACACACACACAGAGGGAGAACAGAGGCGGAGCAAGAGGGATGATAATCCTGCGTAATCTGGGTTTACCAACTATTAGGGCTCTGCAGTGTTTTCTTACGTAATCTAATCATCCGTAGAAACGTGCAGTCATCCACCGGAGCAAGCTTGCGTGTGTGTGTGTGTATGTGTGTGTTCAAAGTGGAAGCCGGAAGGGATGCCTCCTCGTGCCACCTGGACCATGTGGGAGGAAACACACACACACAAATACACATGCACAAGCCAGAGTTTCACAAATACAGATATAGATTATAGCATAATAGCACACATATGCAGGTTAGTGCTCACATGTGCTTTATCCACATGCCTAATGTGTAGATCTACCCCCATACACACACAGGGAGAGTACATGTGGCCAGGAAAGTCTGTAATTTAAAGTTTAGTGCCACATCAGAGGGCGTTCAGACTCCAGCTGCTCTAATAAACCTCATGCCTTCTGGTGATGGAAGAAGCACACACACAAATAAATACAACAAACACAACAAACAACAAAAGTTTCCACCCCAAACCTAACCATGTCTGCTGACTTTGTTGTGTCAAAGTACATGGATGTGGAAAAAAATTATGCATTTCAATTGAAAATGCTTTTAAGGATTCTGTTGATGCTGATACATCTCTGTGAGCGCTGAACTGCTTGTGACCTTTTTACATTATACATCATTCACATTAATAGATTTAAAGTTGCAGGGAAATTTAAAGGGATAGTTTGAGAGATTATTTTAAGTGGGGATGTATGAAGTACTTATCTATAGTCTGTGTATTAGCTGCAGTAGTGCTAGCTGACATGCCCCCAGTTTGGAGAAGCAGAGAAGAGTACCAGCACAGAACCTAAGCAATGTACTGCTG
>JAJHUR010132018.1:1283-18091 GCA_027495735.1 Lutjanus campechanus | reverse complement strand
AACAGTGGTTTCCAGTCAGAAAAGTGGGGAAAATATTCTACAATATAATAATACATAGACTATCAATAAGTACCTCATTCAACCCCACATCAAACTAGTGCTTTTAAGGTAGAGCCAGCATTAACTTGTATGGGAGAGATTGCTAATGTTTTTGTGTTTGATTATTGATGACATAAATGGATATGTTATCTCCACTAACACATGCAGTAAGTTATGAAGGTTAAAATATCACGCAAGTGTTGTAAGTTAAGTACCTTCAGAGAACAGGAACTGTGCTATACACTGGTATATGCCACGATAAGCTTTGAGGGATACAGTAAATATTGCATGTGTAATCTCATTTATAGCAGTCAAGTCAGTGTTATTTTGCACTGCGCTCTGCACTCGTCACCCAGAAGATACAGAGCGAAACAGATTGTGAGGACAATATATAGTTTCATGCTGTCGCCTCACAACATATGGATAAAAGGGATTAAGTCTATCCATATACTGAATCATGCAACACCGATCTGGCGCAGTCAGTGCACATGGCATCCTGGAATACCACACAGCAGGGTACAAATCCTCAGAATATTTTTTGTCATTTGCAGAAAACGCACTGTCTCCTTGCACTTTACAGAGATGATCCCGAGAGGATTTTTCCACATCATGACTTCTAAAGAGAATAAAAAATAAATACAAGGGTCACCATTAGTTCTTCTCAAAGGGAAAGTAAGAGTGACTTTGGCAGATGTGGTCAAACACTTACATGCATTTGCAGCAATATTTCTCCTCAGCCAGTGCTGCTCATAAAACTGGAACATAGCAGTCCATCTTGGAGTTTTCTGCGCTTTTATACCAAAAACCTCTGGAGGATTTTCCAACATGACTATTACAGATTCTATTTCAGCAAGAGATGTCATTGAGTTTCCTCATTTTTGTCGCTTTCTGTCTGCCTCACTGGCTGCGCTGACATGTCTATTTTACAAACCTCTTCCCACCACTGTCTCAGTTTCACACTTACACACGGCACATGCACTTTCTCAAGCTAGCAAGAATAAACTTGCAAACATACTGATGCCATGCCCATTCTCTTGTTGAAAAGGCCTGTGGGCCTGAAGAACCTGCTAAGGGTCCAGTCCAATCAGTTATACCTTCCTTTATATACGTGGTCTTTGGTGCTCTGCCAGTGAGAGGCAAAATCTAATATCAGACCACAACAGGGTGCACAATCAGGTTTCAACTTTTTAATGGCTGTTGTAAGGTGGTATTTTTTTCTGTGAACCAAAGGTTACATACAAAATCACCACAAATGACAAGTTGTTGGAAAGAAAATGTTTTTTCTTTAATTTAAGTGTAGGCGATTGACTGATATATAAATATGCATCAAATATTAGATGGATTACACTTTGAAAAGATGATTTAATGAAATTGTAATAGGAAGCTGTTGTAGCAGCAGTAACCCTACTCCTACAATGAAACATCAAAGCCTGACCTTTCTCTTTTTCCTTTGATTATGAGTATGTTTATACATGTGGGTACATGAATGTATAGATATGTATGTATTGTATATCTGAGTACCTAGGGCCATATACACTATGATCAGTAGTGTGAGCTATAATCGTCATACTTTACTGTTTATGCATGGACTGTATTTTCTGCATGGGTGAAAGATAAAAAACAAAATGCAAAATTTTGTGTCAAAATGCTTAAAACAACAGGTAATGTATCAATGATATGTGTTAACACAATTAAGTGTTTTTAAAAGTCAAATTGTGGTAAATGATTTGGAAGTTTGACTACAACAGGATGCTCAAAGATAGCATAGAAAAGAGGAAATTGTTTTGCTTCATGGGAATCATGTTTTCTTTGAAATAACTGCATGGAAATTAATTCTTGACCTTTGGGAACACTACATCAACCAAAACAATGGATATAGTGAATTTCCCACCGGAGATTAAGAAAGGTTTATCTCGTCTTAGCAGTTAGCTCATTTTATTTGAGCTAAGATTATTAAGAAAATCAAGAGTTTGCTCAGAATTATGTGATTTGACTTGCATGACTGAACACAGAAAACATTCCTTTGGTTTTGTTTTGTTTTTTAACACACATTTTAAACACATTTTGTAATCTGTAAATATTAATACTGCTGTCATTTAATCATTTGGAACTTAGTTTAGTTTTCTCTTCATTAAGAGAGACCAGACAACCAGAAACATTTACCCTACCACACAACCAGCAAATAAATACACAATCCATAAAAAATATCAGATAATAAAGCTTAAAAATTTACAATAAAATCTGCTTTGAATGACAAAATATAGCTTTTGTTTGCAATTCATTCCAGTTCTTTCTACTCCCATGAGCACTCAAATGTGAATATCGTGGAAAGCACTATCCATCATGTGCAGGAGGCTCACACACAGGGATGTCCCATTAGGTATCACCTTGATGCGGTTTTCTGTAATCAGCATCACGGACAACAGGGCACACCCCAGAAATAGGACAATGTGGGTTAAACACTGAAGAAAAAGGCCAAGCAGGGTAAACGTTGTCTGGGTTAGAACCTTGATCTTAAACAGGGTTTCTCTTACTTTAGATCACCCTTTCACAAAGACACTCAGCAGAATAATATGAGCGGAGGTGCAGTGAGAATGGGCCAGATAGAGGAAAAGGTCTTGTAGTGTTTACTGTCAATCATCCATTGACAATCTCAGCATGTATAACAGTCACCCTATTTGCTGAAATTATTTATTAATTTAATATTAGCAATACATAAATAAATAAAGAAACAGAAAAAATAAAATAGGAGGAAAATGAGATGGCCACTGTGTGCAGACAGGGAGACAGAGAAAATATGGGGGCAAAAAAGGAGTGAATTAGTGTCAGAGAGAGAAGAGAGAAATAGAGGGAGAGATGAGGCACCCATCATGCTCAGAGAGGCTCACATTATGAATGATTCATGCATTCATCTTTAACGATATTTGAAGAACTTTCGATTTCTCAAATGGATCACTTCACATCCCCCCACTTCCCCCAGAAGTGAAAATGTCTCTGGTTGATATTTCTTATGAGGAGAGAGAGCAATGTGTATCTATCTTGTCACATCCATATTTTAATATATGTTTAATTCAAACCCTGACATATATTGCACAGGGCATTGGCAGAGCCTATAAGCTAATTTGATAGCTAATCTTGGAAAGAATACTATGAAGAAAATGTCACATGGGGCCCTTGATGGAAACATTTGCATAGACTCATCTGGATATGGCCACATTATATTATTAGGAACTGGAGGAGAATGATAGTGGGGGATTATTGTATAAGTTACAAAAGCAGTGATAATATAGTGTTATTAAACAAAGAACAGGATTCACTGTCGGGGGAAGTCACAAGCTGGCAAAAGCACAGTCCCTGCTGGCTATTGTACTGTATATTCATTATACGTGAGACAATGGGAATAAAACCAGGACATTGTATGTTCTGAAGCCCATCATTATTACCATTCACCACTCTCCATAGAGAAAGAATAAAGAAATGTTGGCTGAGGTGCTCACAAGTCTGTCTGATGGGAACCTTCAGTATACAGTGTTAGTAGGGATGTGTGTGATTAGTTAATACAATTAAATGTCACCACACTCACTGAGCACCAGAAATAATCATCTATTTATCAATATTTTATGGATATATAATGTCAATTAATTTTTGCCTCTAAGATGTTATGCAGCTGCCTGCCACTATCCAGGGTTAGGGTTAGGCCCAGATATTGTTATCAGCGCAGTGGGACAGATGACAGCTTGTAAAATCAGCATGGTTTGGCAGTGTTTTGATGTAGAAAATTAAAATCAGGCTGTATAAAGGCTGTGTCGAAATAAGCTGGCATATAACCACTCGGGCAAATCAAACTGTAACCACATTCAGCACAAACATCTGGACTCAAACCTGTAAGGAGAGCAGGCTGCTGCTAGCACTGCTAACATTAGCAACACTCAGTGGCAGCTAATCAGCTCCGAGTAAACATCATTTACCTGCATATACTGAGATCCTGCTCATTCTGAAGAGTTAACACATTTACTAAGTGTTTGTTAAGTGTTGTGTTTTGAAGGATAATACGCAATATTTATAATGCACACAAAGTGCCTCACATCTCAACAATATTTAAAATACAAATTGGTTGTTTAAGAGTATGATTAAGGGCTTCAAATGGCTCTCAATATATGCAATATTTTTCAGACAATGGTTTAACACTATCATTTAATAATTTATGTTCAATTTTAATTCTGTGTTTTCTCAGTTTTAGACTAGTCAACTGGTCTAATTTAAAATTTCTGCTTAACTGACTGAGAAATTAGTCACCAGGAAAATACCTAATAGCCTTAAGTGCTGTAAGTGGTACCAAAGTGCATCTATGCCTTGCTGCTCTCTCATTTCTATTCACATTAGTCCCATGTGGGGACTACGCTTAATGAAGTAATGATTAGTTAGCTGTCTGCTTGCTAAACAATTAACAAATAATGAGAAAACCAATCAGACTAGGTACTATGTGGCATCCTTCACCTGTAAAATACAGACTTGTGCAAGGTGACAGTGACATAGAGAAAATCTACTAGCATGGGGCGTGCTGTTGCTCCCATTGCTGCCACCACGATCAATTTAATGGGCCTCCATATGGCGCTGCTGAATCAATGAAAGATCATTGCAGATTCCTCTCAGCACTTAATGTTGGTGGGGAGCAGGAGAGTCTAAATTTATACTGGAATTCCACTGAGATGTCTTAGGAGAAGAAATGGTGACTATATATGTACAATAACTTTACCTCCCCTCCCCTCCCCCTCCCTATTCCTGCTAAGGCCCTTTTGTGGAGGGTCAGGGAGAAAATAGGGGGAGTACGGCTACACTCAGAGAGCTTTGACCCATATCCGTACCACAGAACTGTCACAGGCTGGAAAATGAATGGGTGACCTTGGTTGAAACTCGTACCCACATCTTGTCTTGGGGATAGTCCTAGAAAGACGGTGTTAGCTGTGGGCCTGGCCAAGGAGACGAAGGGAGGATGGAGGTACTGAGGAGGATGCAAAGTAATTTAAGTCCCCCCTTATAGTGTGTTATATGTTTATTCAGTAGCAATTATAGTTTCCACGGCTGGCATTTTCTGGTAAGGAGCAAAGCCAGTTGAAGTTGAAGCACACACAGCCATTTCAAAAGGACACATCTGTAATATATTTACTATAATAAATCCTAAAATGACCACAATATGTCATCAGAGATCAACAAAATATATATTATTGCAGAATTCCCACTGAATGACTAAGTGTGTGTTTACAAGTTATAAGAAATCATTAATAATCTTGTAGAAGCCATAGATGTTTATAGCGGTTAAATTGAGAAATATTGTAATGGAGTCTTGCAACTCCAAAATCCAGAGTGAGCATATTTATGTTTGAATAGGATCCCAACCTACTGTATTTAATATACAGCCCGTGGCTACAACTCGATATTTGGACTGTTGTACTCATTTTTTGCACGCTCAATAGCAACATATTGCTCCTTTAATGAAAGTGGTGAGCAAGAGAACTGGCTCAGCAGCTGCCTGCCCTATACAGATGTGACAGCAGTTATCACTTTGTCCATAATGCATTCCAAATGACAAGGATCATGGGAAATGATGGCGAGCATAATGAGAAAGAAAAGTCACTACAGTGCTTTTCAAAAGATATTGCCCTTTTTATATCAAATATGGACCAAGGTATAATACAACATTACAACAGCAGGGAGACGTCATCTAACAATGCTGAGCATATGAGCCTGCAGCAGTAGTGAATATCAGCCCCTAATATCCTGCCTCTGATAGAAAACAGAATAGAAGAGCACAGGAAATCTAAATCTTCTCTCCTCTTGTGCTCGTCCTCTAGGAACTCCTCAATCTTCATAGTGGTGTGCTCAACATTTTTTGCTTAGATAGACAAGAAAAGAAGTTTTGTTGGTTATCCTGTATCGTTTAATAGAAACGGGGTGGCCTCAGGGGTGGAAAGGCAAGTTTAGAATATCAATTAGTATCAACCAATTCTCTGAAATTCTGCTTGGGGTGATGCAGATTTTTTTTTCATACAAAGAACAAGCTGCACTGAAGATAAAAGGCAGGGATGGGGGTTGGGAAGCACGAGGAGATAGAGCATCTCTGTGGGCCGTCTGAGTGCAACGAGGTCTTTATTTTTAAAGCACAGATAATTGGCTCGATCGGCACCTTTATGAGTTATATTAAGGATGTTGTTTATTATGATTTATATTAAAGGCCAAAAGGTCATGGACCCCAAAACTAGCCCCAAAAGTGGGGCTAGTAGGAAATATTGTACAAAATTAAGCTGGGTACAGAAATGTTTCAGAAATGTTGTAGTTTAACTCCAACTCCTAATGTAAGAATAAATTGTCTGCTATGTGAAGTCTAAGTTCATGATTCATCTTTTCACACTGTATGGTTAAGCCATGACCTGAGTGCTCACACTGTATATGTAAAACATAAAATAAAACATCTCATCTGCTCTTGTAGATATCACATAGATTTAATTGGATGTCTGACAGCCTTTCAGGAGCAACTGATCAGTCCTTGCTCCACCCGTACATGGCATGGAAAACTACTCTCAATTAAACTAAATTTCATCCAAATGTAAAATGAGTCATGCAGCTCAAAAGTAGGGTCAGAAACAGGCTCAAATCGCTGCTCTTGTTTCTTCCATCTTTTTTCTTTTTCTTTGGTTGCTTGCCAATTTTATATTGATTAATACATGAACATGTGATTATATTCATTTACTTTGTTATCTATCCACTTATGATCCCACCCTATTTGAAAAATAATTGACCACCACAACAAAAAAGATAACTGCACAATAAGTGGAATTCTTTGCCAACCTGTGTGTCTGGGGAAACAGTTGGCTGTTGTGTAACAAAAACAGAAATGTGCAAGAAAAGCAGTGAATTCTGAGGCCAAATAAAATGACTCTCTTGTTACAGTACACAAGAGTTTTCTCCAAAGTGATTGATGTCTTTCTTATAACCTGCTCGCAAAAGCACATTTTTAAATGTAAGTATTTAATCATCTGTCTGATGCTTTGCATTAAAACAGCTACAGCATCAGTGGGAACTGATTTCAAACCACAACAGCACTCTCAAAAATAACAGCTCCAAAACGTTTCTTTCTGAAGGGCAGAGATTCTGCCCAGAACCATTTGCTTCAGAAGAACCCTTTTTGAAGGATTCTTTGTAAGACACAAGGTTTCCATGAAGATCAATTAAGACTTGTACCTTGTTGTGAACAAGTGTTGTGACTAGTTCTGAATTAAAGCCCTGGAATATAAAGGTTCTCTTTCAAACCTTGGTTTCTAAATAAAACCCTTGAAAAATAAAAAGGGTTGTCGTTAATACCCCTTGGGTGGGTTCAAATGAAATCCTTGGAATATAAAAAGATTCCTGGTAGAATCCTTTGGGTGGGAGCTTGTTTGCATCCTTAGAAGTTGGAAAGGTTCTGGATAGAACCCAGAGTAATGGGAACCAGAACAGCATAGAAGGGTTCGCTGTAGAAACTCTCATAAGGGATTCTAGGTAAAACTTTTCACACACGGATTTAGGCACCTTAGCACCTTTATTTCTAAGAGTGTATAGCAGACTCTTACGAAGTTAGAGAGATTTAAAGAGCCCTCCTAACCCAATTAATAGTGAAGACAGAGAGGCCTTACAAAGTTCTGGGGAAAGAAACTGAGGACAGACGGGGGGGATGATCAGCACATGATGCAGCCCTATTTGACAAGGTTATGCCTTGTAAACTCAGATACAAACACACACACACACACACACACACACACACACACACACACACACAGATTGCACACAAACATATAAAGACACACATTTCTGGGTGGACAGACGCAGCTGGGGAATATTTCACGTCTAGACAACAACTCTGCAGCCAAGACAAATGTACAGCTTCCAGATGAGTGGAAAATATTTAATTAAAACACTCAACAACCCTATTTTCTGCCACATATGCCACAAATTAAAGAGCAGATGAATATGACAGGTTCATTTTCACCTTGTTATAAAAAGACAAAGCACTTTCTAATTCAAGCTGCTTGGAAATTTCTCAGGCCTTTTTTTTAGTTATGACAATAGATGTTCTAAAGAAATAAAAGGAACAATGTGTATCATTTGGGACAAAAATACAAGCTGGTTAAATAAACAATGTCAAGTCCATTCATCTATTCGCTATCTAATGTCTCTGGTGGCACGTTAAGGTTGCAAAGCAGGGTAACCAGATACAGGCGAGTGAGAGACACAGAGGGGAGGATTGTTAACAAACTTGCCATCTAAAAATAAAAACTGACAGTCAGTTCCACTTTGCAGTTATCTCTCCATCACACACTCAGGTTCACACATGAATCCCAGAGAGGCTGCGATTCAGCCATAAGCCTATCTGAGGATCATTTTCAACCCAGTGGAGGTTTAAATCATACACAGCTTCACAGACATCCCACCATGGCCCCCAGGAAGAATCATAAACACCTGGCGATGATAACACAGGGTCAGATTCAAGGCCAAGTATGGAGACATGAGAGGTCTGCCCAGAGACAAGCACTTATGATGCTGTAACTACAGAATGGACAGGGTGTAAGGGCTATCCAAGCTATTAAATACTAACATAGGAACATGTGGGAGAAAAAGAACAAGCCAATAGTTCTTATTTTGTTAATTTAATAAGGAAAATTGTCACTCCACTTCTCCAAAATGGGCTGTGTAGCTGTGTCCTTGACTTTTAATCCTGTCCTTGTTCCCATCTCTTAATATCTGATCATACTTAATCAAATTAAATTGAAATCCAAACAGATGTTTTCAGTTGTCTTCCACCTGAATGTAACCGTTCAGAGTCAAATTACAGATCTGGCTGAAATTGCCCACATTAAAGTATGTTTATTAGTCAGGTAATCTAGAGAGGCTGGTTTAGATGAGAGGAGTTAGGCGTCTGGTTCAGTCACTGAATATAGAGTTGCTGTAATTTCCATCCAATCCTTGAGATTTCACACTCGCTCCTGTGAAAAATCACACTTAAAGGGGCTCCAGTAAGCAGAGGCTTAATTGGCTGTGACGTGACACGCATAATATCAGCTAACTCTCTATTTAAAACACACAGCGCTCGAGCACACAAACACACACAGGCACACACAATATACACACATACACAAATCTTTCTCTGATGTAAATGGGCACGTGCAACTGACGGGTGGACATATTTGGGGCTATTTTTCTGTTTTATTCTGTTTATCTGATGTTTGTCTGTGATGTTTTAATACTAGATAGGAGATCAATCAATTAGGCAGATACTACTTGCACCTAAGGTGGAATAGCCAATGTTGCTATTTAGACCCAGATGTAAATAGAATAACAAGGCACCCAAGCACCCACGTGTCCAGAGATAACAATGCTATTTGAACCCAGGTGTAAATAACCATATTGACTCTGCATGACAGAGACAAACCATGATTTTTTTCTCAACCAAAGTAGTTTGTTTCCTAAACCCAACTGAGTCATTTTGTTGCCTAAACTTAATCCAATTGTGACTAAACTGAAAATAGTGATCTAGAAAAGTGTAAATAATTTGTCTAACATCTAAAATGTAGTTAACACTGACTTCTAATTTCACACTAGACTGAAATCCTTGTCTTTCAGGATAAACACAAATCTCACTCTACCACAGGGGAGTCCTGCGCTTAGTCTTAAGTCCTTTATTGCCGTAGGGTGGGTTGAGGACAAAACTTTGCTTTATTTCCAATGTCAGACATTAACAAGAAATTAACATTACAAAACAAAACCACCTTGAGGTTGGGCTTCACTTCACATGCCTGCACATGTACAAAAAAAACAACATACAGGGATGGCATGCACAGAAATCTACCTATACCTACAAAATTATACATCAAATGTAAAGTACAGGATTCCTAGCTAAAGTAGTAATTAACTGGTGTTCATCTCCTTTTAAAACTAGGCATTTGTAGTTGTAGTTGGGCAGTCATGTGTTCCATCAGGTAGGCATGTTCATTTCTCACCATTGAACAACTGTGGGAGGGTTAGGCTTCTTCCAAATAATAGTATTTACTGTTCTCACAACCATCAAAAATATATGCAGTATGTAACACTGGTCTTTGTGAACCAGATGTTCAGGTGACATCTCCAAGAATAATAATAGCCAGTCCAGGGGAATGTCTTTTTCCACGTTTTTCCATTTCTTCTTTGATGTTGCTCCAAAATGTTTATTATTTTCTATTCTTATCTTTTCTTACACACACATGCATACAATCCACTTAAAGATTACACAAAACTGCTGTATACAGACTCACACATGATAAGACCACATTTGATCTATGCATATATATGCAGTGAGGAAAGCAGTTAAGAGGCATCAGCAAATCATGCAAATAATTTAACTCACACCTATCACAGCATGGGAACAAGAGACAGAGACAGGGGGAGACAGAGAGAGCTTGTGTGCGTAAACTCAGTTGGAACCGAGCTGTAATGAGCAGGTCAACTTCTGTCATAAATCACACTGAACTGAACTCAGAGCACAAGGAAAACATGTTTGGCCCACAACAAGAATACATTATCAAGGCCATTATCCTCTGTGCATTGTAAGCAGCACTGAACCTGTTTACATATATGCACAAATGCTTAAGATATATTCGCACAGGGTACAGTAAAGCCCTCATCACTTGTCAGTAAACCTGACTGCTCGTTAAACTGTCTGATGCTTGATTACGGCTGATTTATTGCATTCCCCTTTGATTGGTTGCATTCAAGTGCACTCATGCTTTGGCATGAGCTCTAAATGATTGCAATGGAAATAGATTCTGAATTACAGTGTGGTTAGTAATGACTAAAGACTCGTATATTCTGTGTAATCCGGTTGGTAATTACATACTTGTAATGTTCTGTGGATTTAGGACTAGTAAGAAAGCTATTTATGCATTCACGGTTCACTCTAAGCTGATTAACGAGCGTGGTGATCACTGGTGAACACTAATTATTTTGGCCCGTTAGTTCCTTCAGCTCGTTAGGCATGCTCACAAGGAATGTGTCCTTTGGTGCTGTTTTGCATATTAAAGGACATTTATAAAACACAGTTTACTGCATTACTGAAAAAATGGGAGGTCCTTAAATTGTATTTGATTTTATTTGATTATCTACACTATGTCTTATGAAAACTGCTTTTGCAGGAAATATGCCTCGTGAAACGAGCCTAAAGGATGCAATTAGTAAGGCATGCTGGATGTCTCAGAGTAATGGTGTGCCACTGGAAATGCTATTTGAGGGAGAGATAAACAGAGCATGATAAGAGACACATTCTTTGGCCCTGTGGTGCAGTAAATCTTAACAGATATCAGGTAATGGACACGGCTTATGCTTTTGGAAGCTAATTACTGCTGGACCACCAGAGCAGCTAGATATAACATATAGCTGCAGTTATCATAACGCACCAAAAGTAGGAGGGGATCACCTTGACACATAATGGCTGACACAAGTGCTATCTCCTGGTAGGGGATATCTGTGTGTCACTCAATCTCACAACAAACACTCACTGTCCCTCCGCAGTCCACACACCTCTGCTTGGACTGAGACGCAGAGTGAGACTTCTTGACACATGAATCCAGCAGTATGTGGAGGCGTCTGGGAGACGGTTCCAAATTAGCCCAGCGTCTTTGAAAGACAGACAGACCATGCCCAAGCTTGGTATTTCAACATGACAAAGATGACACTGTACACCACTTCTTGGAATAGTCACTTCACTTAGCGGCACCGGCAACTTGATCCCCTCCTCACTTTCACTGGGGTCAAAGAATCTTCTCTCACCTTCTCTTTTTTCTTTCTTACCAACCTCTCTCATGCACACACAAACACACTCCACAGACAACTTGGTTTATATGGCCTGGCTTGGTGCGTAAAACTCTCAAAATAACCGTTGACACAATTTCCTCCACCATTCAAATGCCACAGCTGCTGTTGTAAAAATAGTCCCGTCGTCTTGAGGTGTCTCTAAAGAAATCATTAAGTCAGATGAGGTGCTGATAAGTGATAAGACTCAGTGCCATTGGAAAGTGTGTGCTGAATTTCATACCACTGACTGGAAAAGACATGCAAAGTAGGGATAAAATCCCAATGAAGCTGGTGTAATGTGGAACCTTTAAGTTAAATGTCAAATAGAGCTTATTTATGACCTGTGTCCATCTTTCATATTCTTCAGTATGTATTTGTGTGTATGTGTGTGCGTGTATGTGTCACATGGTCGGCTGGACCAACCAAACCCATAAACAGCTCCTCTCAATCACAAAGACAAACAAAGAAGACACTGTTATGGTTCCAGACACTGGGTGAATCCACTCAGTATTTACATGTGACTGTGATTTTGTGTGCGTCAAAGTGGCAATACATCACATATTTCACCAATGAGCCACAATCACACAGATAAACCCTTTTATAGAAGTTGAAAGTGAAAAAATAGTTTTGCAGTTTTTAAAAAATGTCAAATACCAAAAGCTGTCTGGTGAGAATCGTCATCTTGTTTGCTTATTCTTTGATCAGAGAGTTCCTGATTTAACAGCGCTTTTCTTAAGAGATTACCCTTAATATTGGATGTTTGGGGCTGATGCTAAATATGACAAAGTAAAAAGATTCCAATAGTGATACATTGGACACTACTCTTTTATCTTATATCTTACACTTACACCCATCCCCCTTAGTTTAGCTATACTAAACTAAGGGGGTAGGGTTAGGGTTAGGGTTAGGGTTAGGGTTAGGGAACAACAAATTCTCTATAAGTAAGACGTGGTGGTTGTGGAGAGTGGGTTCAAACCCTGTCCAAGCAGACAAGGTTTTAAGTGGAATTAGAAGTGAGTGTTAAATTAACTTTAAGACTAGGTGGCTTTAATATATATCAAACATGAACTAGGAAAAGGATCATATGCTGCCTGTAAAGCTAAAAAAAACTGCATTATGCATATAACATCTGCATCACGTTGTGTAAAAAAAAAGTTGTTATATATTTATACTTGCAAATTTTAGGCAGTGGTGGTTGCCTTTATTTTGGCAGTGATGGCTGAAGAGCAGACAGGAAAGGGGATGGAGAGGAGATGTCACGCAGCAAAGTGCCACACACTGGCCCCAATATTAGGCAATTTTATTCTATTTTATTTAGCAAAGTCCTTGTATGGCTGCTTACATTAGAGAACTTTGGCTTCTTTTGTTAAGAAGCATTTCACAAGTGACAGATTAAATAAAGAATGGGGTAGCAGAGGCCAAGACATCATCAGCGTATTTTTTTTCCACACATTTAAGTAAAGAAAAAAAAAACTGGACAAAACAAATCAAGCAGAATTTTCCTATGGCAAAATGTATACAATAAATGGAAGGAGGATGAAGGTAGAGTGAAACCTCAGTCCATTGTGATGAGGACTTAGTGGGTGGTAGGTGAGACAGGAGGTGGCTGCAGAGAGGTGGTCAGGTGTGATGTGAGCAGATCGATGGGCCGAATGACCCACTAGAGGCTCAATTTCACACTGTGCACAGCAGAAGGCAGGGCAGGAGGCTGCTCGGCCAGGTCTACACACACACAGAGAGCACAACAGAGCCAGCGAACAGCTGGATTAGGTCACAACCTGTAAAGCCACACTGCCAGAACATCCAACAGGACAGGATAAAACACTGTAGAGCAGAGTACCACAGTCACACTAGAGGACAGTCCAAGCACAGGGTGGCTGGGAGGAGGCCAGGCCTCTGTCAGCTGGACACACATGGTATCGTACTTCTCATCATTATACTGACATAATATTATATAATGTCCATTTAGGTAGGGACAAACCAAAAGGTGGGTAAACCCTGAACTCCTTTTATTCTGCTATAAGGGGAAATAAAATAAATAAATAAACAAATGATCAGTGAAATTTTTATAAAGCACTCCTTTAAATATGTGGTAAAATATTCCACATAGATAACACTGGTAAATATTTCTTGCTTGATATATGATAAATGATTTTTTGCATCGTATTATTGTCTAGATCAAGCAAGACTGGTCTTTGCATAAATTAGTCTACTTAATTCTTTGTACATCAAAAACACATTTGCACATCAATTCAATTTTAGCATTTCTATAGTAATTTGTAAGTATAACTATGGTTTAAGAATTTAAAACGTTTTTTTTTTTTACTTTTTTTAATTTCCATATTACTTTAAGTGGGATCAACTTTCTTTTTCCAAATGTGCTAGTGTCATTTTAAAGTTATATTTACTTACAATTTCCTTTTGGCAACTGACTATTTCTTATATTATACTGAAATTATAATTCAAGTTGTTAATAATTCACTCTAATAAAAAAAAAGCCAAAGTTACAAGGCTGTGCACATAAAAACTTTAGTAGTGAAGTGAAATAAAAATCCCATCGTGCATTGCAGCAAAAAACAGCCAATCACTAAGCCACTAATTCTGTGGCTGGACTATCTTAGGTTTAACTACATAGATTAAAGTTGACTTTATAGAGACATTTTTGATTTTGATTGTCTGAGCAACTATGGTGCAGTATTTTGAAATCTGTTGAGTGGGTGTACCTAAAACGATTAGTTAAGATAAAGTAATTGCACCTTGTTAAAGGCACAATATGCAACATTTTCTTACAAAGCAATGCATAGACTCACACAAACATAATCCCTTTCAATCATCACTTATGACCCAATAGAAAGTGTGATGGTGGCAGTTTCTGCAGAGATCTTACCCTCTGCTTGTATTTTCCTCATTTTCTCATCATTTTGCTGTGCTCGGGATGCTTTACCAACCAAAAACATCAGTATTTGATATCCTGGGAATGAGACTCAGCAACAAATAATATTTCTAGTGCATTTACAAACAGCTCAGACAAATCCTTCTGATTCTACCTTTAAGACAAACATGTCTTGTGTTTTTAACAAATGCTGATTAACTACAAAACAAGACATATTCATGTAAAGATGCAAGCTTAACTTTTTACTGTTATATCAGATATTTAATTATGCTGCATTTACATCTGCTAATTATTTTTTTCAGTGAAGGTGAGTCAAATTGAGTTTATTTGGATTGGACGAAGATTCAACCCCTTTGCAATAGGTGAGAAATCTCACAAACCGACTGAAAATGTGTTGAGTATAAGATGAAAAAATTAATATGGAACTAACAGGCCAACATTTAAACACATAATTAGAAAAAATGACCAATCCTTCACTGCTACACTCAACAGGCAGATATGCATATCCAGCAACAAATTCAAGCCCCTTTTAGCTCCCAGTTTTATTGTCAAAGTATAATTATGCAAAACAGATCCAAAATATTCTGAAAACGACTTCTTTCCCATTTAAAATTCTATTACAGACACGCCTGATTAGTTAGTCAATTACTCAAGACAAGCAGCTCAGCGTCGACTCTGCTTCCACCAACACATGAAATAGTGCATGCAGTTAGTTTGAACCTGCTGCCGCTTCCTCCGGGCATCAGTCAAAAAACCAAATAACAACAGCAACATCCGTGAAAGAAGAGTGAAAATAATTCTCTCAACCCATTTCACTTCATTGTTTATCTAACACATGAGGGCTGCCCTTTGAAGTTGGTGCTTTATAATAATTTACACTACACCTCGGCTTTCTATTAGTGTAATGCATGGTGTTACACCCCACAAAAACGCTTTCCACTGAAGACTAGTTGAAAGCTGAATTCACACATCATCTCTGTTGTGTTGGGACACCAGCGAGGGACAGGCTACAAATAGGTTCCAGCATCTGCTAGCTGTGGGACTAAGACTACGTACATACAAAATGATGACAACTCGCAGCTTAAAGTGCAAACTTCTAATTCTGTCACTGATTATTGCAGAGCCTGCGAGACCGCGCTCAGGATATATGGATTCAATATAAACCCAGGAATATTTAATGTAACCCCAAGATGCAAACTCTGCTGCTGAGGAAATTATTAAGCTTTATCACCAGGACTATTAAATATTGTAAAATATCCTGGTTATTAGTTTGAGCTGGAATACACTTAAACCACAGTACAGAGGGTAATATCAAATGGGAGATGAGTGAAAAGCAGTAGTGAAACTGGACAAACTCAAAAAACTTCAGTAGATGTAAGAAGAATCATGTGTGTGCATACAGGATGTGTGCATGCTTGTGTATCATCCACATTTCTGCATCCGAAAACCTTCATCTGTAAAGCAAAAAGCATGAACATTTGGCTTTAATGTCATTCATTCTTTGAATGAATAAAAAAGATAGGTCATAAGGACATGGTATCACACCAGATCTATTGATAGTCAGTTTTACATAGCAGTTTTACAGTTTTTAATTAGGTGCAGAGGTCCAGTTATATGGAACAGCTTTTCTATTTCAATTCAGTCACTTCTCATAAAAAGACCTGAAACAACTTTTAAAATTTTTAAGGATTTTTTCTGTGTATTTTTTTATGTTATTCTATATTTCATCTCTTTTGATTTATTATATGCACAAATTAAGAACTAAAACAGCTCAGCAAAATTTCTGTGAGCTCAAAGCTGAACAATAGACTATGCAAGTCTAACTGGAGGGACAGTAAAGTGTTGCTATCATAGTGTGAACCAGGGAGGCTACCCAGAGCCATTTAGCCAACAAGAGGACAAGCACTGCAAGCCAAGCAGAAGAACTGCCTGGAGCAAGAGAGACGACTGTGTGTGTTTATGTCAGTGTGTGTATGTGTGTGTGTGTGTGTGTGTGTGTGTGTGTGTGTGTGTGTGTGTG
>JAJHUR010132011.1:5527-19852 GCA_027495735.1 Lutjanus campechanus | reverse complement strand
AAAGTTTCAATAATTATCACAGTGTTATGATCTGTTTCTTTGACGACAGCATAGTTACATCAGTGAAAAAAGTCATGGTCTGGATTTCATTCAAGGCGATGTGACGGATTTTAAATCAGCCGCTCTTCACAGAGATGCGCTGCACACAGCAGCGTCTGTCCTGTCTTTTCACTACAACTCTGCATTGAGATTTCGGGTATTATAACTTATACAAAAGTAACAGTGACAGTAAAACTATGATGCTCACACGTAGTCCACAGGTCACATGTGCCGTGATCCACGGAGGGATCCGTACGGTGATGTCATTTGCGCCCGCTGGAATCGATAAGGGAATCGTTTGCAAAATTGGCAAACGATTCCAAGGAATTGAAACACTGGGAACTTTATAAAAAAAAACACTTGCTGCAATATTTATGATGTAAAATGGAAAGCCATTTTCATACAGTTGGAGATGTATTTCGCAAAGATGAGTGTGGTTTTGCAGAACGTAGCGGTGCATGTTTCAGCGAGCTCATGAATGAGTTCTATGACCTTTTCAGCCCATGCTCTAAGTAGACCAGTTTACTTGAGGTTTGTATGTAAATGCTACACTGATATCAGAACATCTGTATTTTTGTTTAGACCATCTTATCAATAGATTTAGTTCAGTAGTGCAGTGAGGAGTAAACCAGAGAAAATTCTGTCTATCCACCTGTTAGATTTATTTTAATGTTATGATGGTCAATTTGAGAATTCAGTCACTGAAGTCAGAAAACAGTGAAGTCTGATGTTACTGATGATCACAAAAAGATAAGACATCATCTGTTTGAAGTTACAGCCTGCAGGTTTCATTTTGGGATTGAGGCAAAAATTAAATCACAGTTTTGCTAGCTGACAAGACTGCGGATCAGGCACACAACACTGTGTAACGCAGGACGTTAGGCTCCACCCCCTGGCAAAAGACAGTACAAGTACAAAATATCCCGGATAATGGTGCTGCCATCTTGAGCTGGTGATGTCATTTGGAGCCAGAGCCTGTGCAGCAGTGACCAGTGTTGGTATCGAGTTCCTGCCCACACATGCTAATATCACCAAATAACGAATCAAAAGTAAGCTGAACATTGACACTTGAACAACATTTAGCATGACAAGAACTACTTAAAATGACAGAAACCATCTGCGTCGTGTACTTCGATGTTTTAGTTTGGCCCATGTGCTATCAATGTGCGCTTGATCAAAAAAGAGACTGATGGATCACACCAAGCACAGCCACACGCACAGACTTGGCAAGCGAGGCTCGAGCAGAGTTGTTTTCATTTTGTGCTAAAGGAAAAAGCAAAAAGGCTCCAACTTATTTTACCTCTTTATCTAAAAAGCCAACTATTCAGTCAGGTAACAAATTATTATTATAGTAGTAGTAGTAGTAGTAGTAGTTTATTCAGTCATGACAACACCAAATTTAACACAAAATCACAAAAACACTAAATCAAGAATCATGTGTTGAATATTGACTGAAAAGTCATAGGCAGAAGCAGACTGCTTATAAAAGCCTATCCTATATTGTCAACTTTTTAGGCTACCAACCTTCAAACCTTACAAACCATTTTCTTAAAAACCAAAAAAGAATGACATGTTTTTAAATTTATGTTGGCATCATTCCAGAATTTAACTCCAGTAATGGAGACACATCTCCTTTTCATACCTTTTTTAGCTTTTTGTACAGTAAACTTGCAAGCACCTCTGAGATTATATGGACTGTCCTGAATTGAAAAGAACCTCTGTATTGAGGCAGGGAGCATTTTTGATTTTGCTCTAAACATAATTTGCATTATTTTATAATAAAACAGATCATAAAATTTCATAACATGGGAATTTAGAAAAAGTGTTTCCGTATGAGCATAATAATCAGCCTTATTGATAATACGTATAGCTCGTTTTTGCAGTTTTATTATTGGATTTATGGTGGTTTTAAAGGTGGATCCCCACAATTCCACACAGTAAGATATATAGGGAACAATCAATGAGTAGCAGATAAATTGCAAGGCCTTGGAATTCAATACATTACTGGATTTATACAGGATTGCAAGTGATTTTGAGATTTTACCTTTAATGTATTTAATGTGTTGTTTCCATGTTAGCTTTTGATCAATGACAACCCCAAGGAATTTAGTCTCAGAAACTCTTTCAATGTCAACATTACAGATTTTTAATTTAACATTACAATCACTTTCATTTGGATTCCCAAAAACCATAAATTTTGTTTTCTTAATATTTAAAGATAATTTATTGACATCAAACCAAGTCTTGAGATTTTCCAGCTCCATTTCTACACAACGCAAAAGTAATGCGATTACAATTGCAAGCAGTTTCAAGCCCTTTAAAAAAAACACATTAAAATTCAGGCATTTTCAAGGATTTCCAGCACCTGTACAAACCCTGTATTCTGTGTGTTGTTAATAAATAACACAAACATTCTTAATAACTTTTCAAAGTTTGAACTTATTTTTTTACAGCTTGAATTCCATTTTTGTTATTACAGAGAGGGTAAAGTATCTGTGCTATATTGGTTAAAATGTGGTTCAGATGAGGATCAAAACTTCCAAGTCTCTTCACACTCCTGTGCTAATACTAGTTAGTTACAATTTAAGACAATGACACATATTGTTTCTGCAAAACAGAGTAAGCTCTTACTCTAATAATCCTCACTCTCATACTTACCAGCACGACGGTGGCAGGCATAGTCGTGATCTCTTGCCACTGGATCTGCAGGTAGCGGCTCCTCTGTGCTGTCCTCTGGGACAGTCATCTCCTCAGAGTCATCAGAGACGGAAGCTTGAAGACGCTTTCTTGACCGATGGTACAATGACTCCCAAGCACCTGAGACTCCTAGAGGTGTAAAATATACATAAAATCACATGTACATAAAATTTTAAGACACTGTAATATTAATAACTTAATATAACAAATTGCTGTGTATTGTAAAACATAATGTGCACAAGGTTTTACACTGTCCTCTTACCATAACCCCAGTCATTCCAGAGGAATCTAGACGGCACTGCTCCTTGTACAAGCCGGATTTCTCTTTGGTCAGATATATCTGTATCCTCTGGGCCAAAGTGTTGATTACACACGTAGAAGCCCCCGAGATAGTATTTGAAAGTGGGCCCCTGATCTTGTTTAATTGCCCTCAACCAACGGGCGCACATTTCTGCATCCGAAGGAAACTCATGGAAAGCCAAATTGGGACATTTTAGTGAGGTATTATTACAAAAGGGAACGCTGCAGTAGCATCTTTTTGATGGCAGGTCCATGACTGTTGTATGGGCTGCTGCTGAGAGATGGACACAGGGAGAAAGAAAAGAGTCAGATGAGATGGTTTAACCTGAATTCACTGAGTCAGTATCAGGGTTAGAAACCAAGTGTGAAAATCAACCAGCCAGCGACAAAAACGTTCAAATTCACCAGCCACTGAACAGGAAATTATTATTCTGTGTCTGAAATCTATCAGCCACTTTCATATGCAAATATGCCCTCCAATTTAGTTCAGATTTTTTAAGTGATCATTATATATCATGTGGGAGTGAGCAGAGTGTGTGTAGAGCCGGACGACCCCACACACTCACTACGCAAGTTGTGTAGGACGCCACCTTCTCCCTTATGCTAAAGCGGGTGTCTTTTACAACTCCAATCAGAAGATGAAGTGAAGCTATCATCACAAAAAGAGATTCAGAAAAGATCGCTTTGTTTTATGCATGTGCATAATATTAAACTTGTGCTTTCCAACAGTAACCTGTGTCGCACATTATTTTAATACAAGACAATGATTATATAATCTCTCAGTAAAGGTTCAGTGACAACTCCAGACCAAAGTCCAGCGTTGAATTGAACTATTTTATACATTTTGTATTTTTTACAATTTCTAAAAGTTAATGATGGTAGTCTCTGGGGTGTCAGGTATGACGGTGTGGTGAAGGAAAATGGTTTATATGCCTCACAGGTCTGGTAGAAGGGCGTCTTCACAGAATTTTGCTCAGCGTCCCTGGGAGCTGCTTGCTGATTTAAGGTGTGCTCCTAAATATTGTGCAGATGCTGCCAAAAATTTCAGCTGGGAGCAACAGTGCTCCTGGTAGGGAAAGTTAAGTCTGAAACCTTGCATGCTAATTCCAAACAACAGTTTTGAAACAGGTGAGTTTTTATACATCAGTATAAAAAAACATCTTAAAATCTGAAGGAAATTTGCTACAACTCATAGCACATGCAGCCATGCAGCAACGGTGCTAGCTGCTAAAGTTGCTGTTAGCTAGCCAGCTAGCCTTCTTTCCCAACAATTTAAGTACACATAAGTTGTGTATACCAAAGGATGGAAATAAGTTTGTTGTATTAGCGCTTTGGCATAGATAAAATCACAATATTTTTGACCAAATAATCATCAGTAATGTGGATATAATGACTAAGTGGGTAAAGAAAAATAATAGAACATTTAGAGCAGTCTGTTAAGTTCAGAAAATGACATCACTTTACATTAATGCAGCCTTTAAAAACGTAAAAAAGGAAAGACAACAGTTACGCAATATCATGATATGAGGATATCCAAAGTCTAAGAAATACCTGTTCTCATATCCTGATTCAGTATAATATTGATTTATTGCCTATCTTAGACATTTAAGACATGTCATTTCAAGCATCATCAGACTTACAAGGATCTGGTGGTTGATCTGTTCCTTCATCCTCTCCACCAGCAGGTGCCAGTTGTTTTTTCTGTTTGGGAGGATTGCTGGAGGGGTCTGGGACTCGGAATGTCTTCCCCTCATTCCAGGCGAATCGTGTCGGACCGGCCTCTTTGCCATTTGGGAAATGCCAACTGCAAACTCGAGAGTTGAAGCTTGGGATGTAGTTTTCACGTCTGTAAAATAAGAAATAGATCGTCATTACTTCAACACATCCAGGATACTTGAAATGGAAAAGATGAATCAGTCATTATATAGACCAAGGGTGTCCAATATAAATGTGAGTTGTGTTTTTTGAGCGACTTTTTAAAAATATCCTGCTGATGAAGAATAGATTAACAGAGAGAAAGAGGGACGCGGGTGGATGGGGCGAGCCTGTGTGTGTGTGTGTGTGTGTGTGTGTGTGTGTGTGGAAAAGGTGAGAAGCAAAAGGTGAGCAGATTAGAGCAGTTTGTGACTAAACACTAAAGAAGGTGGAGAAGTCAAATTAAAATGGTCAATCAGCTTTGCAGATATGACTCATAGGATCGGGGATTACTTTTTAAAGGGAGTTCGCGAGGAGAATCATGACGGCAAGTGAAAGTGTAACATTAGACATCTGATTACTACAGCAGTTAGACAGCAATAACGCATATTACATACAAGAAGCAGCAAAGTTGTCTGAAAGTAGAGCAGCAGCAGGGTCACATTTCACTGGTTGTGAACTGTGTAAATCACAGCAAAGACTTTTATATTATATTTATGTTCGATTACACTGCAAGATGACCCTGAACTGTAAATGAAAACTAGAGCTGAAAACAAAGTGAACTTTTATTTGACTTCATGTTAAAAATCTTTGCTGCTTAACTGTAAATTAACATGTTTAGCTTATATAATTCATTTCATTTTGTGTTAAACAGGGCACTTTTACTTTTCAAATAAAATATATTAGTAAAGGGATAACTGTCATTTTCTTCAATCATAATTATTAGAACTCTTAAAATATGCTGCTTGTAAAAAATGTTTGACACAGGAGAAAACTCAGGAGCTGACCTCACTCCAATGTTTACTGGAGCTGCACAATATGATAAAAAGTCATACTGCAATTATTTTGACTGAAATTGCGACTGTGATATGTGATACAATTAGTAATGATAATTTTTGCAGCACAATTTTCATTTTTAAATAAAATTGTGATGATGTGATATTTGTTGGGGTCTGTACCAAACAAATATGATTTCTTTCATCCAAGGAACAAGAACGATCTCTGCAGCACTATAGTACCTCATTATAATGCTGTTTTCTCACACAGTTTTCCTTTTCAAAAAATTGTGATTTGGATAATGCATTTGACCATATTGCAATTTTATTAATACTGCAATTTACTGTAGAGCCCTGTTTACTGTTTACCAGAAGAAAGCCTGTCTGCCAACACTGGCTGTTGACTAGATGAGAAAAGCACTTTAAAGTAATTTAAAGTACATTTCTGCCTCATGAGCACACAGAGAGGACAGAGGAAAAAGAAGAGAAGCCGGACAGAATTAATTAGGGGTGGGCAATGCCACAATATTTCAAACCAAGTAATTTAGGGCCAGAATCACTGACATCGACACTGATGCTTGGTATTCTTATGTGCTTCTTATATTCTTCGTATGTGTGTTCATGTAGGGGAGAGCAGTGTGACATGTGTGTGTATGTATATATGTATATGTATACATATATATATTTATATATGTATATATATATATATATCATAAGTCACATTATTCAATTCTGAAGATCCGATTTGACTAAAATATTAATTTAGCAACTATGTACCTGGATGTTCCTGTCTGAGTCTCTCTGAGAAAGAACAGTGAAGTCTGTCTGTGTGTCAGGGGTGTGGATGTTGTGGCATTCCCTCCCCCTCCTCCTTCCCTCTTTTCTGTCACGGCTCCGTTCTCGATGTGTTTTGTTGTGTTTGAACATATTTAAAGCGAGCAGCCTTCCTGCCGCTTTCATTCACAGCTGTGAAATATTTACAAGCGAAGCGCGTCTTTCGTTTACCTCTCACTATGTTTCGAAGTAAACTGGTCAGGCTGCGAATCGCTGCGCAGTGTGTTGTCTGAATGCACACACACAACCAGACAGACAACAGTGGAGCAGCACCCAACACAAGCTGAT
This sequence comes from Lutjanus campechanus, assembly GCA_027495735.1. Classification (NCBI taxonomy): domain Eukaryota; kingdom Metazoa; phylum Chordata; class Actinopteri; order Lutjaniformes; family Lutjanidae; genus Lutjanus; species Lutjanus campechanus. The sequence continues at coordinate 13,004 of JAJHUR010132011.1, read as the reverse complement.
CAGAAGGTTCATGTTTTGGCACAGAGCTGATCAGATCGCCCCCAGTGAATGAAATTGATTCCAGCAATTAACCACGTACGACCTCTCGCGATTGTAACAACCCAAACTAAATTTCAGGAAGATCGTTCAGTATCCAGTGAGTTACAGTTGATGCTCATTGTATGTTTACTAGCGGATGTTGGTCTCCCTGGTGTGGCGGGGCCATACTGCAGCGGCCGATTAGTGTCTGTAGCTACATCAGTCGTTCTGTGCTAACGTTAGAGCCAAACGTTGTTTCGCCTCATAGTTTATCTCTTCCACTATCGTGAAATCTTCCACAGCCGCGCAACATTGTGGTTTGTCGTTTGTTAACCTGCTTCTACAGCTAACAGCAACATAAACGTTGTATACGCGCGTGTTTATCACAGCTAGCATATCGGTAAGAAGTTAGCTTAATGCTAAATGCGCTGCAAGTCAACAAAACCAGCCGCTGTTTTGAAGTTTCCTCAAGAGGTGTGACTTACCTGATCAACTGCAGCCACCTTTCCTTTTCTTTCTCGTCGCAGGGAAAACGGTAGAATGACAACTGGAAGTATTCTTTAGTCTCAGACCTGTTTGAACAGTAAGGAACACAGCACTGCGGCATGATGAAGTACAAGTACCTCAGGCGGCTGGACCCGGAAATGATTTGACCGCGCGTTTGATACGTCACGATTAACGTCAGCCGACGTTACGCTCGTGCGTTCAGAGTATGTTAGCTTGCTTTTCATCACAGTATGTTCATAATTATTTATTAACTACTGTAGCACCATATGTTTATTATAATGGGAAGTGGCTATGATAAACGAATCGTTTATAAAAGACATCTATGGTAGCAACATACACAGCCTCCTCCTCCTTTCATTCGTCTACTTCAGCCAGTTTTTCTTCTTCTTCTTCTTCTTCTTTGGACTCGGCAGACTTGACGCTACAATGGCGCATTGCTGCCCTCTACCGTTTATTTCTAAAGTTCTTTGACAGTTGTTTATATTCTCCTATACTGTCTAATGCTGTGCAGATATTTCAACAGTTTCTTCATTTTAGTCCAGATGTCCAGGCTGAGTGAGGTGCGCAGAGTCAAAACAGTTCTTCTTCTTCTTCTTCTTCTTCTTCTTCTTCTTCTTCTTCTTCTTGGCACATTATGGCGGTTGGCAAATAACTTTATTTTGCATTACCGCCACCAACTGGTATGGAATGTGAATCTGGACTCTAATTTAGATAACAGAATCAGAAATTATTTGTTAATTCCCGGGGGTGGGGAATTGTTTGCATAACAGTTGCTCTATATAAGCATATAGAAATATAAAAATGGAAATAGAATTTGTAAGTATGTAAAAAAGGTAAACAATTATGCATATTATACCACTATATACAATAATATGGAAAAGTAGATATAAAAGATGTAAAAATATGTAAACAACAAAATATATAACAGTGGTGCACATAATATAAAAACAATGATGCTGAACTGGGGGATAATAATTCTGATTTTAAAACAATGTAAAGTAGAAAAGAAAAAAAGAACAAATAAAGTTGATATTTTAATTGCACAACTAGGATTGTACAACATTAAGGCAGTTATCAGAGATTTAAAATCCTTGAGGATGAAGTAAACAGACAGTACAAGAGATACAAAACACAGAGAACATAAAAAAGGCACAAAATAAAATAATTTAAGCATGACACAAACGTAGAATACACACACACACAGTGACTCTATTAATGAGAGCTCTGCCCTCCTGTGCAATTTTTCTTTTCTTTTTAAGGCATATTTTCATTACATTCTTACTTCAGACAATTTTTGAAACATTTTTGAAACATAACCAATAGCAGAGAAGGCCAAACACATCAAGTGTCTTGTTACAAATTACAAATACTTGCTCATCAGATTTGAGTATTTATTTAAAATAAAATTTTGTGTGAGAAATGTATTTGATTGAAATACAAGTCATTTGTAATTTGAAAATACAAAAATACATTCTATACAAACTGATAATTATGATGTTTTAGGCATTTAGAAGCCTCAATATGGGTCTGAACTTAAAGGAGTGATATGTAAGAATTCTAATTTAAAACATTAAAAAATTAAGTAGATTTGAATGTGCAGATGTTTATGTATTTGAGAGCCCCGTCCAGTTTTTTATTACCACTTTGTACCTCAAGATGCCATAGTGAGTCACTGTCTGGCGTCAGGACAAAAACATTCAAGGAGTTTTCTTGCAGCATTTGGCTCCTGGCACCTGGGTCTGACCCCGCCATCGGCCCCGTTCAGCCCTCAGGATGTGGGTGCTGACTCCTGTCTGACCACACTCTCACTCCTCTCACGCCTCTCCTGTCCTCATCTGAACCCTTCCTCAGAGTCAGAGTCCTGATTGGAACTGCTGTAAATCATCTCAGAGATTGTGTTCGGCCCTCAGTCCGGCCATGTTCACCGGGAGGCTGCAGAGTTTCCTCGCTAATGGCAGCTACAGTTAGCAGCAGTTAGGGGGTACTCTGGTGATGCTGCCCCCTATTTGATGGGGGAATAAATTTGACAGGTGGTAGATTCTTACCCACCCGGCAAAAATTGGTTGAAAAGACGTTTGGTGGCTTTGCCAGTCGTGTAAGAACTGTTTGATTTTGGTTGAAAGTGAAGGATGAACACAGTCCAAATTTCAACGTATATTTTTGGGCTGCATTTGGACCAAATGAGACGGTCTAGACGTGGCCCAATTTTCAACCTCTGTTTTTTGATTAAACAAAAGCCACAATGGACCGACCAGATGAAGCGCAAAAGGCAATGTTAAAATGACGTTGGGTGCTTGGTGGGTACATATTCCACCTTTAACTCCCCCAACATTAAGAACTCTGCTCTCTAACGCTCTGCTAATTTCCCACATCATAGATTTGAAGTGGCCAATCAGGATGTTGGAGGTGGGACGCTGTGAATTCAGTGGTGCATGCTGGGTGATTTATGTATTTAAATATCAAAGCAGCTCCTGTCATCAAGCTTCTAGTCATGAGGAACATAAATGAAATACAGAATAAGTGGTTGCTGGAGTTGTTGTACCGTTTTGTTTCTGTTTTTAACAGTTTATACCAGAGGATAACATTTTATTTGAAAATGATATAATATATAATACACACAAATACCAGCTCTTAAAATATTTTGTTACAAATTAATTTTTATTTTTTCTGCCCAGCAATATCCAAATTTCAAAATAAAGTAATTGCATTATAAATGGATTTAATTGAAATAAATAAATTTCAAATTGAGAATAATAATAATAATAATAATAATAATAATAATAATAATATAATGAAGTAGTAGTATAATGAAGTACATTATATGAGAATAATATTACATGTAATAAATGTATTTCAGGTATTTCAAATACACAAATCCAAGCTCTATGTTGTTACAGATTACATCTGAGTTTTTCTGCCCAACAAAATACAAATTACAAAATTTGAGGATAATATGACATATTATAATGTATTTTATTATATGAGAATAAAATACATTTATTCTCATATAATAAATGACATTACATGAGAATAATGTATTATTTGAGATTAATATTCCATACAATAAATGTATTTTAAGTAAGTAAATTACCAAATAAAGTAACTGTATTTTAAATACATTTAATTGAAATCTCTCTCTCTCTCTCTCTCTCTCTCTCTCTCTCTCTCTCTCTCTCTCTCTCTCTCTCTCTCTCTCGTCACAGGTCCTTGCAGATTCATAGAGTGATAATAACATAAATGGGGGACGTTAAGCTTTCAGAATAAAAGCAGCAAAAACATAAACTCTTTAAATATTCGTAGAAAATCACATTTTACCTCCTGTATGAATGCAGGCTGAACTCACTCCATGTTTGTACATTTTTCAGGACTGACATCAGATAACCAGTTCACGGTGACCGGCTCACTGCGACGTTGTTTTCTTCTGAAGTGATTTCAGCGGAGGAGAATCACTAAACTAAATGAGTGTGTGTAACCGGAGCGTCCAGGACAAATATTGTGTGTGATTTGTGCACATTTTCTCCGCACAGTGTGAGAGCTCTTCCCTCCTGATATTGACATGAGGCTGCCTCCTCTCTGCAGCCTTCCAGGACCAACCTGCAAACCACTGAAGCCGACAAGTTTGGAGAAAAATGTGCGGAGTTGAATCAGTCTGCAGAGACGACATGGAGCCCGGATCACTCACGGTACGCTCTTACTATTAGAAGGCCTGTTATTAGTGTTAGCGGTTCTGTTTTATAAATGCTGTTTTATTTTGATCAGTCATTTACTGGAGCTTGTTAATATGCGATATACTGCAGTGTTATAGGGAAAAATCTTATGAATAGGGGAGACTGGGGACGGTTGTAACCCTTTTTGAATTTCTCTCAGCTAGTCTTTGGATTAGAGCACTCAAATCTTTATATGTTAAACTTACATTTATCTGCTAATTACCCACACGTTTAAAGGTTAAAACATATAACATATCATTCACATTATTTATTTAATATAAGAAAGTCTGATGTTGAATGAATGAATGAATCAATAGTTTATTTAAGATAAAAAATGAATTATTTCACACAATAAAATTCACAATCAGCAACCAAAAAAGGAATAGGCTGAAACCCAAGGCTTATTTTTTCCTATCCTATACAATTCATTAAGATAAGATACCTCCGAATATCAGAAATATTAAAAAAAGAGAGAAAAAAGAAAGTTTCCTCTAAATTTTTTACTCATATGAATGAATTTTACATTGTAATCTTTCATTGTTTTCCTCTTCAAGGCTTCTTTGAAACTCAACAGAGAGTTACACAACTTTGACTCATCACTAAGTCCTGAAACACATCTGTATTTTACACTGGTTCTCACTTGTCTCAAATATGCACAGCCCTCTTAAATGATCATTTCCTTCTCTTAATTAAAAAAAATGTTGAATACAAATGGGAAGGCTTTTATTCATAACTCCAAACAGTATTTACATTGTTTTGAAATAAAAAATAAAAGTTAAAATATGTAAAAATGTTAAGGTGCAGGACTCTATAAATGATTGGTTAGTAGATTTATGGTAATCAGCTTTATTGATTATTCTAATAGCTCTTTTCTGAAGTTTAATCATGAGGTCTATATGTGTTTACTTACCCAAACCTCAACACAATGTGACATATATGACATTATAAGTGAACAATACAACATATACAGATGTTTCTTATTCAACAAATCCCTTGTTTTATAAAGAATAGCAATAAATTTAGATCATTTACATTTGATGTATTCTGTATGTGGCTTCCAACAAAGTTTATAATCAATGATCACTCCCAAAAATTTAGTTTCATATATTCTTTCAGTTTCAACTCCATTTAAATTCAGTTTTATTTCACAATTGTCCCTCGCACCACTGACCATGATAAGCCTTTCAGCCTTTGGGGACCGTTGCAACACATTCAAGGGGCAGTTGCAACATGTTAAAAAATACATTATTTAACCAATCAGCTTTAGCTTTATGTCTCAGTAAGCTAGTGTTCTGAAAACATCAGTTAGTTAGTAATAGTTAGTTAGTAATGCTTATTAAATAATTGTTATAGATCATAGGCCTGCCCTCAGTCAGTGTGTACATGTTTAAGATGCTGTTCAGTCTCTCTGTATTGAAGTGTGAGACAGGAATACAACAAACTTTTATTAAACATGCTAATTTTACACAACTGCAACTACAACCAAGTCTAGTTCAGTGGTTCCCAAGCTTGGGGGCGGACCCTCCAGGAGGGGCGTGGAGCCACTCCAGGGGGGCTGTGGATGACCAGGGTAGAAATGATTGAAACAAAGTTGAATGAATATGATTTATGTTGGGAAATAAACAAGCAAATGTTTGTCAATGCTATCATGCTCACCTTTATTTCACTAAAATTCAATGTGAATCCTTTTTTATCAGTTGCTTCCCAAATTATTGTTAATTATTGATATTGATTGTGGGGTGGGGGGATGTGAACTTTTTTTTTTGTCAGCTTCTGAAGGGGTGCAGGCCAGAAAAAGTTTTTTCCCCCACTAAATACAGCAGCATAGGTCAGATGTGTTTTCTGTCTTTGTGGTGGGGAGAGGCTCTAACTGAGCATGTCAGAGTGAGTTTAATCTCTGGCATAGATTGGATTAAAAAGGCTTGTTGCAACCGTCCCCAGTCCACCCTAAATTGTGATTTTATGCTGTTTTTTTTTCTTTTTTTTCTCACCTCTAATAATTACTACCTTGTGGTTGTCTCTCCTGCAGTGGGTGGGCTCACCCTGCGGCCTACACGGACCGTATATCTTCTTCAAGGCTTTTCGGTTCAACCTTGGCTGTCAGAAGCGGCTGCTGTCGCTGGGAGACTTCTTCTTGGTGCGCTGTCAGCCGGGGGAGCCGCTCTGCATCGCTGAGCTGCAGCTGCTGTGGGAGGACAGGACCAATCATCAGCTCCTGTCCAGCTCCAAACTTTATTTTCTACCAGAGGACACCCCACAGGGCCGGAGCACCGGCCACGGTGAGGTAATTAAACCAACACACTCATTCCCTGCTTTGTCCTGTTCAGCTGTGTTGGACTGGACTGGTCACAGCATGTGTTATACATATTACACCATGAAAATGTTCTAAAACTACGTGTTTCCCATGTGCAGAGAACATGTTTAACATGTGAAAAACACACGTGAAACACATGAATTTCACATGTGATTTTGCACATGTGAAATTCATGTGTTTCACATGGAAATATCTACATGGGTTTCACACATCACACTATGAAAATGTTCCAAAACCACGTTTCCCATGAGAACATCCCCAAGAACATGTTTAATATTTGGCCCCAGGTTGGCCCGTGCTGGGCGATTGTTATCCAAGCGCCATATACACCACGCATGTTTTAAATTTTCATTTAAGTTTACTACATTTGTTAGCGAAGGTGCACATACATTAGCACTAAAGCTGCCAAATTTGGCAAATCAGTCCAACAGACAGTGAGAACTTTGAGTAAAATCCTGACTTTTAGTGTGTATTTTTGTCAAGATGAAGATACACCTTGCTGCATATAAAATTAAGTTTAGTGATATATTTGCATATCATGTAGGAGAGGAGAAAGATTACAACAGGCGTGAAGTATTTGGTGTTGAGCTTGGCTGATAATCATTGCCTAAAAACTAAAGAATTTTCAACTGAGTTTGGTTAGTGTATCCAGTGCTGCGTTCAATTAACCTCAAAAGTTGGAAGTCAAAGCTGGAACTGACCTCACACCAGTTCCAGTCCTGGTTAAAAAGTTGGAAAGTCGGAGGTTTGGCTCAGTTGGTGGGGCGTCCGCCCCGTGTGCTGAGGCTGTTGGTCCTCTGCAGCGGCCGCTGGTTCGACTCCCGCCTTCGGCCCTTTGCTGCGTGTCATCCCCTCTCTCTCTGCCCCATTTCCTGTCCACTCTTCAGCTGTACTATCTAATAAAGGCACAAAATGGCCAAAAAAATAACTT
>JAJHUR010132007.1:0-12998 GCA_027495735.1 Lutjanus campechanus | reverse complement strand
GGACAGACCCGTGCTTGACAACACACACACACACACACACACACACACACACACACACACACACACGCACGCACGCACTCATGCACGCACGCACGCGCACACACACACACACACACACACACCCACACACACACACACACACACGCACACACTCATTACACTTGGTCTTGGATCTTTTCACAGTATATTGAGTTGAAAGTCGTCTCTCTGAGGATCAAATGTTTCACTGCTGCTTTCTCTCACAACACCTTTAACTTTGGCTCACGTGTCTGTTCTCCAGAAAAAACATCCTCCTCGCGGTTTTCACTCTGTCGATCACGCTACAGTTCTCTATAGTTCTCTACAGGTCTCTACAGTTCTCTACAGGTCTCTATAGTTCTCTATAGTTCTCTGTAGTTCTCTATAGTTCTCTACAGGTCTCTATAGTTTTCTATAGTTCTCTGTAGTTCTCTAAAGGTCTTTATTGCTCTCTGTTTCTTCTCTGAGGGAGTCACAGGTTGTTTTTTACTGTTGGCTGTTTTATCACGTCTCAGTGACACTGAACACATCGTATGAACGTCTCAGATCAGACAGCATCACTCTGGGTCCTTTCTTATTGTCTCTGTCTTTACACTGTAGGTGTTTAAACTTTTTCCTATTGTTGTAAACAGATTATATAATTTTACCTACTTAGCAAATTTTTGTCACAAAAAGAAATAGAGGTTGTGACCTAGAGACAAAAATAGTTGTTTGCAAACTGCCAATAAACCATAAAAGGCATTATGGTGTGTTCAAGTTGAACTGAAAAGTTGGAACTTTGAGTTCTCTGTTGGAAATTTCAATGATATGTTGGTGTTCATGTTTGCTTTCTGCTGTAGCGTAAAATGCTCTCAATTTTTTGTAAATAGCTGTTAGTAACTATAGATATACTAAATCCTGGCCATTCAAATTACTATTTTTTAATTATTACTATTCATTAATACAAAACTATGAATATTCCACACCGTTTTGTATGATTATGTGTCGTTATATAGACTCCGGCGTCCCTGGTTGGAGTAAAACTGAATAAGCTCTTTTTAGGTGTGAACTTGCATAAAACTGGGAATAACGTTTCCCATGATGCACTCCTGGGTAGGTTTTGCATTTCTGTTTTAGTGAAATGTATGTTAATAACCTGAATAGTGTCATTATGACAGCTCACTCTGCTGTGTAAATGTGTCAGTCACTATTAATAATGTTTATTTTAACCAAAACATTTGTAAACTTTAGGCAACCTGTGGACGTTTCCTGTTTAATGGTGAGACTGCAGCAGTAGTTTCACAAAGTAGATCCTGAAGAAGATTTTGTATTTCAAACTGTTTGAGCAGATTTTGAGTAATCATGATGCATCTTAGTCGACCATTCGGTGCTTTTGAGGTAACTTTCAAACATTGTAGAACTCAGATTTGTTTGAACAATCATTTTCTATGTTATACTGTGTTAAATAAACACAATTTAAGGTTTTTAGAGACGGAAACACTCCCACTACCCCTGCAAGAAAGCAGCTGCGTTGATACTTCAGTCAGTCAAACAGTATCTCCGTCTCTTGCTGGAGCTTTTATCCGATCACAGCACAGTTCATTTATAAGCAGCCTCGACGACTTTTGTCCCGTCCACATTAGTTAAATCTTTATTGGTTATATTTCAGACCTTTTTGATGAGGAATGATTATTGTAAGTGGGTGAAAAAATTATATCTCCACAACTACATGACCACTTTTTAATTTGAATGTTTTTGTATATGTGGCCTCACTGACTGTGTTGGTAAATATTTACTGTGCATGAAATCTTTGTAATTATCTTGTTGACTGTTCCAATCGTGGTCCAGACTGGGTCAAAATCTGCTCACAGTTCACTGACACGAGCACCAGCACTGATCCAAAAACCAAAAAATCAGTTTCTTGTTGTGCTTCTTTGCTCCAAATGTTCACCTGCCAACAGGTGAGCTAACTCTGCATGAAGAGGTGGAAGTTTGCTCTGGTGAACTCCTGATGGATGGTCTCCAACAGGACATCCTCCTCCTGTCCGTCCTCCATCCTTCCCTCTCTCCTCACTCCTCCCGCTGCTCCTCGGACAGGCGGGGCCGGCTGGAGCTCGGGGGTGTAGGTGAAACTGAAGGACGTGCGATAGATCAGGCCGTCCAGTCGGATGAGAGAAAGGGGGACGGTGATGATGCGTCGCAGACAGCGCCAACCGTCTGTGAACACGGAGACGTCGGGGACGACGCAGAGCAGAGATTTGGGAGACCTGAGAAGAAAAACAAGGAAATAAAACAAATCCTTTTTTAGATTGTTTTTTACAATGAAATGCACATGCATAGAGAACTATAACCCGACTACAGGTCCCCTCAGATCACGACAGATTTACGGTGTCTTTTAGCTCCTCGTTTTGTTTTTGGATTTCTTTTCACTTTTCCTGTTCAGTGTCACTGTTTTTATTTGTGTTGTTTCCAGCAGCAGGCAGCTCTTTTCAGCAACAAACCTCTGATAAGTCTGCTGGACACAACCTGCCTGACACCAAACAATAGACAAACACTGAGCAACTAGCTAGTGAAGCATTTAGCAGCTAACCAACCAGATATTCTTCTCAGGAGTCGGTGGAGACCAAACCAGAGCAAACTAGAGTTACTGTCTCGCCGTTGTCTGGCAGCACAAACCAGTCAAGTTGCAGTTTACATCCACATCTGTCCAGATCTAATGTATGAGGTGGACAAACAGTTAGTGGACTGCAACATGATCTTTTTCTCAGTAAGAGTGCTCGCGACCACTCGTAAAATATTCTCTTACCTGAGAGATGAGCAAAAATAAGAAGACATTAGTGAATCCCAGAAATCAGTGGATACTAACAAATATTAGGGATGCAACAACTGACCGGCTGGCCAGCGTCACATATCCGATTCTGTGCCCGTCATATTCACACACACTCTGCACGCTGGTCACTTCATGTGAGCAGCAGACACTGACTGTAATGTCACACTCACTACAGTGCTGATCACAGCAGTACACACTCATTACACACTCAGACACATGCTCGCATGAAGTCAGTGTCAGCGACAGACTCCAAGAACAGAATAAAGAGAAGACTAACAGTCTACAAGGAGACAGAGCAGCTGACGGTGTCACTAAAAAAAATTGGAAATATCTGCATCTCTAAGAAAAATAAATTAAAATTTGTTCATAAGTGATTTCTTGCATGAGGCCCAATATTTAACAATCTGGACATAAAGTGTGCAGAAAGAAAGAAAGCAGTGTTTTAAATTTTTAATAATCTGCTCGTTTGTTGGCTTGTCTGAGACGCTGCTCCAAAGTTAAAGGTCAACAAAAGCAACAACAGAGAAAATGTGAAAAATAAACGATGGAAGTAGATAATTAGATGATTATGTCAGAGACTAAACATCATTCTGGGGTTGATATGAAATCCTAGCAAGCAGGAGACACTTTGAATGCCCTTTTATAAAGTATTTCATTCAAACCTTCACGGCACACCTCTGGCTCACATGGCAGTGAGGGATCATGTTCCTAATTGGCTGCAGCTTCTCGTACAAACAGCACATTGTGGATGACTGCGTTATATAAATACGTCTTTCCCTCCGCGCCGCCGCCGAGCTGCTGCTGATGGGAGGAATATTTGCAGAAGCCGGTGGCGAGCCGCGCTCGGCCAGAGACCCTGACTTACGATGCCTCAGCACTTTAGGTGTGGGCTCTGAGGTGCACTCTGACGTCAGAGAGGTTGTTTTGATTCGGGACGCGTCACATGAGATTCTGTGAGGGGACGCCTGGATGTCAGGTTTCTGCTGTAACTTACAGACTCCCACACAAGAGTTAGAGAGAAGATTGTTCCCTGTGAGCCCAGCTGAGATCCTCAGAGTGATGTTTGGACATAACATAAGCCTCTTTATGCCTCTTTATGCCTCTCAGGGCCAGTCTTGGCTTGGACTCTTAAATTGGATGAATGCAGGTAAATATGAACGTTCAGTAAATTCAATTTCATGACTGTCGAGAATATTTTTAGTCAAACATGTTGGAAAACTGCCCGTCGTCTTTCCCCAGTGATGACCACTGACCAAAGAGGAGATTCATTTCTTAAACAGACAAAACTCTGAAACTGCATAAAGACACTGAAAGAATTTGTCAATGAATCAGTTAATCAGTCAACTGAAAATTAATCTACAGATATTTTTAATTAAAGTAATTTTTCAAGTGGAAAACACAACAAACTGACTTGTTACAGCTTCTCCAATGTGTTGTATATAAGGATAACTCCAATACTACACGCAGAGTTGAGCTCATTACTGAAATCACCACAAATTTTATTTTGAAGGGTTTTTGTTTATGTTGAGATCAGCACATTGATCTATTCATACATCAATGGATCAATGTCAGGAATACAGCCTCTGATTGGTCGACAGACTCAACCCAAGGTTGCCAGCAAGCAGCTAACAACATGCTAACAACAACAACAACTGTTTTCAACACAGCAAAATTGATATAAAAAAATCACAGTGTTAGATTTATGATTCTGGATTTATTTTTCCACACTGAATTTCAAGGCTGAATTACAAAGCTTCTGAAAGAGATACTACACTGGAAAGGTACAACTCTAGTCTTAGCATTAGCTTTAGCTTAATCTTAGCCTCTCCTGCTCAGCTGATTTCGGTGATAACCCCGTCATTTTTCCAGCAGTTGGGAAATAACAGACGAGACTTTTCTTGGTATTGAGAAGCTGCAGCGCTTATTAACTGACGCATGTATTTAAAGATTTACGAAGTGTTTTTTTCTGAGCACCAGTGTCTTTTTTCAGTTGTTCCCAATGTGGAGACGGCGTCTTTTCTCTGAGTGCTCCGCCTTTTTGGTGCAGCCACTCCAACGGCCTCTATTTGAAAATCTCTCAACTTTACAGGAAGGCTGCTGCTGTCATCACTGTTGCTTTTTTACTGGAGACTGAGATGTAAGTGGACTAGCCTGGTAACAGAGAAAATGAAAGACGAAGCTTGTTCTGTCTGTGTTCGACAGAAACTTCACAGTTTTAATAGCTTTTATCAGCCTACATGTTGTAAACTTGTTGTTAGCTGTGTAGTCAGCCCTCTGTTAGCTTCATAGCTAATGTCAAACATAATGTCAAACCCACAAACAGGCATTTTTTTCTTTCACCCCACAAACACTTCATCCCAGCAGCTTTCTGCCACATTAACTTTACGTCTGTTGCACTTTATTGAAATTCCTCAACAAACAGCAAAACAACTGCCTTCAAATTTTCAGTCAAATTAAATATAATTTGGGTTAAAACCGCTTGGTTACATAATATTCAGTGTGTAAGTGCCACTTAATATTCCATAAAAACCAACTATTATGAGCAGCCTCACTTAAACAAGACTGAAACTTTAATTTTCTCTTTGTGCTGCTCGGCTCTACACCTGGAGTCTCTGTGGTAAAGCTGCATGAGAGCGAATGGCACGAAACAGTCATAAATAAAAAAATATAGAGCCTCCCAAACTGATCGTTAGAGCAAAAAAATTCACCTAAAAACAGAAAACAGGCATTAATAAAAAACCGGACAGCAGGTTCAGACTCTGGAGAGTTTGAACTCAAAAATAATACATAATGCAAAGTTTCACCAGTTTTCACATCTATAAGTTTTTGTTTATCAAAAGAATAAAAACATTTATTCCTCCTGTCAGATATGGAGCAAGAAAACTTGAAGTATTTTTCCCTTCAGCTATTAAAGGAAACAACAGAGCAGCAGAGCAGTAAAAGTGTAATCACACCTGTTGTTGGTGTCTGCAGGTAATATTGTACAGTACGCTGGTTTATAGACCTGTGATTATGTTTCTGGGTCAGTTCCTCCAGAAGAAGACGTGGACCAGTAACACAGTTACAGAGAATCAGTTCCCCAGTTAATCACATCAGGGTCTGTTTGATGTTTGATGAGTTTTATGTCTGTTGTTGGCTGATGTACTTAAACTAAAAGCTCTGTTCGCTGCACAGGGTTCTGAAAATGCTGAATATTTGAAGTGAATTAATATCTCCTGTCTCCGCCTCATGTTCTCTCCTCTTCATCCTTTCATCTCTCTTTGAACCAGCCCTTCTTTTATCATAAAATCACATTTAACCGCCTCTCTCACACGCTGTCTTTTAGTCTCGTCTGAACTCACTTGAACATCGTCTCAGTCTCGCTGTTTCCAAACCAGACTTTGAGATGAGGGCTGAAGTTTTCTCCGTGGATCTCCAGCATGGCAACGTGTCCTCCACCGTTTACCTGCAGTAACACACACACACACGTGTTTCTCACATTAAGACGTCATGATAAAGTACCTTTGATGACAATAATATAAAATACAATTATGTTTTTTCCATGGAGAGGTCAGTGATGAAAATTATTGTGGTTTTTTTTTAAACATTTAAATCCACTAAATACAGTAAAAGCAAACCTGGTGAGTGACCAGGATTTTATTGTAAAAAAAATAAAACAAAAACAGCACAACCTTCTTCACACATCCTGCCAAACAAAGGAACATCAGTATGTGATCTGACAGTGATGTGGACTAACTGATGACATCAAGACAAATGAAGGTAATACCAGTGTAGGAAACCAAACTGTGGATGATACATCATTAAAGTCAGATGGAGTGAGAGAATAATGTTGTCAGTGGCTTTGTTTCATGTAAAAAGTAAAAGTAAAAAGTATTAGCTTTTGACAGCTGCAAGCGAGGCTCATCGTTACTATGGAAACACACTGACAGCTGCAGGAATGAACAGTGAGGATCACAGATATGTGTAAGAAAGTGGAAGATAATTATGTTTGTACAATATCAATCTGACTTAAAAGAAAGTTTTATATGCGTGTTAATTGTGTAATTTCTGCTGTTCTCACATCAAAACAACAACATGCGAGTTGTTGTCTGCGTTGTTAAACCACCTAAATTGTATTGAAATCATATTCACAGACATGGTAATGTGTTAAAGTTTCATTCATGTTATTTTTAGTCATGTTTGTATCATCTGGTGTTTCCTGTGTTTCCACTGAAGTTATAAGGTGATATAACATCACATTAAACACACAGTTACATTAAATAAACTGATGGATTTCTCTTGGTTTTTCAACACTGTTTGAAACATTTGTGATATATTATAAATGCTGTTTTCTTCTTGGATTCTTCTCTTGGAGCCTTCAGACCAGTAAACCTCTGAAGAAGACAGTTTGGCTGCCTGCTGACTTTTCTACTGACTGACTGACGGCTGCTTCTGATGACAGTGACGGCTGATTGGAGGTTGGAGCTGATGTGGATTGAACAGACGGATGTTTTGCTTCTCAGTTTGTCTTGTGTCTGTCTCACTTTAGCAAGCTTTTGTTCTTAAATTGGCCGATTTCCAAAAAATCTGCTCGTCTGCCTCACCTCTAACCCGGTGATAACAGGAAAAGGAGTGACGGGTGTCTGGATGCAGGCCAGACCCTGATTAAAGGTGAACTCCACTGCTTCCACTCCGATGATGGTCCAACAGGATCCGTCGTTCAGCACCACCCTGCTGGGGTCTCTGACGCTGGACAGAGCCTGGAGGACAGGGATTAGTGTTGTCAGGGAGGGACGGACAGAGGACAGGGAGGACATGAGGACAGAGAGGGACGAGACTGTCACCTGGTACTGTATGATGGTGTCGTTGGACAAACACAGGTACGCGTGTGGATCGTCTCTGAACTGGAAGGCGCACTTGTGGAGCTGAGAAACCGGCTCGTCCACGTCTAAGATGGCGTGCTGCTTGTTGACTTTACGGATCACCTGGACACATGAACAAAATACAAAATAAAAAGAAAATTCATTCAAATAAAAAAATCTCAGGGATGTTTTCAGATCCCCAGATATAATTTAAGATTTATTTCAAACAAACCAGAGTTGGTGATTGTTGGGACAGTGTAAAGACAAACCAAGATGTCGGCTCTGACTAATGATTTGAATGATTGATTATCAGGTGGCAGCCCGAAAACCGTTACACCAAGAAGAAGAGAAGCTGCTCAGCATCAACAGTCAGGTCAAAAGTTACAGCAGTTGACTGAATAAAATAACAAAGAATCCCCAAAACAACAAAGCTAGTTTACTGTACAAACTTACAGTATGAAGAGAGAAATAAATGAAACAACACATCTGTCTGAGACACCACAGCTGTCTGCAGTAGTCTGATGGTTTGATGATGGGATTTTAAAAAGGTGAACTCTGTATAATAACCAGGTGGTCTGTGCGTCGCCGGAGGTTCCACAGTGAATGACGTCTGGTATCTTCAGACCTTGAGCCCCGATTCTAAGTATTAACACATTCACACACACACCCTTCACTGCACCACACACAGAACATCACTTTGTTCTCGTATTCGAGTTTCTCCACAGCTGCTGATCCAGCTGAACTCCGTACCTCCACCTTCACCTCCTCAGCGCCTGAACGCCGACCACGACCAAAACACAGAGCTGAGCTGCTCGTCACGCAATCGACTCAGCAGGAAAAAAGTCTCCATCTTCAAACAAACCGTGCAGCTCGAGGCCTCAACTACAAAAACATATAGAGGTGTAGGGTGTAGATATACCTTAACCATCTCCCAGCGGGCAGCAGCTGGGGTTGTTATGACAGCAGTTTAGGAGGGACGGAGAAAGACTCGGCTCAGCGGATTGTGAAGGATTCTGCTAAGAGGTTTGTCTAAGTTTAACTCAAAGTGGAGGACGGGCTCAACAATAACAGAATTTTGGGATTAGCAGGTTACGTAACACCTGCGCAGACACACATCTGTAAGACATACAGGACAGAGCAGTGATTATACCTCGACTTTGTGGTTGAAACACTGAGGCCCAAACACACTGAGAGCGATAACTGACGTGTGTCAGTGATGCTCTTGTAGATCTCTGCAGGCACCAGATTTTAAATACAAACACCACAGAACCAGCAATATTTAAGGTCCCTATTTATATCTATCTATTTATTTGTTCAGCATCTTTATTATTAAAGAGGTACTGAAAACTTAAACATGGTTTTGAGCTCAGCCCTCTGGCCTGTAGTGAAATTTATCCATTTACACTGTTTTGATGTGAGTTGCAGAGTTTTGGAGATATTAGCTGCAGAAGTTTCTTCCTTCTCTTGTCTGCTGCTTCACATGTCACATTATTCAGAGAACCTGGTCTGGTACACAACACACACACAGCAAAATACAAAATTAACACACTATAGTTCAACATGAGCCATTTGAAAGATCAATATCGATCTAAATACAAACTAATGAGTCACAGCTCTGCGATGAATTTGGTTCAGTGATGCAGACAGATCCTGCAGCATCATTATTATTAGATATGAAAACATGTAAGACTGTTATTACTACAAAGAAACTATATGTTCAGCAACTATACAGCACCGAGTTTCAGTTTGAGTTAAAGTTTAACTCTCTCTGTTGCTCACACATTCACTGCCTCCCTGAATGATGGATTCAGTGTTGTCAATATTTTTCAGCAGCTATTTTTTCCCCAAACTGATTTAATTAAAAAATGCCTCTGGTGCCATAAATTAAAGACGGTCACTTGTTTTTATCATGCTTTTTGAAGTACAGTGTCTTACTGTACAGATTCTTAAAATCAGCTTATTCAGGAACCAAAATATTGTTTCAAGAAAATAAGTCTAATTATAAACTTCTTTTTCTGTTTGTAAACCTTAAATTAAGACAGAAAGTCTTGACATCAGCTCAATGAACAGGACAATTTTCTCATTTTAAGTAAAGGTAAGTATTTTTTAATTAAGTGACATATTTGGCTTTTTTTTTTCTAGTTTTAAGGCCCATTATGTTCTCTACGTCTCCAGACTATATAAGACAGTTTAAGAACTTTTAGCCTAGCAAAGCTGGCTGACCCCTGTGGCTGACTTTTTTGCAAGACTATCTGATTATATTTAAAAATATTTTGCTTCTTTCTAGTAGGGCTGTGTTTGCAGTGTAACACAGGGCTTGTTTAAATAAAAGGGTTGCAAGAGGGTTCGAGAGATCAACCTAACCTGCATCAGTGTTAAACTCCTGCACCTCTCTGCTCAACACTGTGTGGGTCAGATCTGACTGAGCACATCATCATTCTGCTGTAGGGGAAAAAAACTGGTTTGTTTGTGTTCCTTTAAACTAATCAGAATTGACTCGGGTGGTGATGAGCCGAGGACGCAGCGACGGTGTGAAACAGAACTTGTTTTGGTGGAAGATTTACACATCAGGAGGTGAATCCTGAATCACAAACTGCAAAAGAAAAGATAACAGCTGTTTACGTTCATACTGTTAGTGACCAGTGGGGAAGGAATTTGGCATTTTCATTGTGTAAAGGTGTGTGTGTGTGTGTGTGTGTGTGCGTGTGTGTGTGTGTGTGTGTGTGTGTGTGTGTGTGTGTCTTACCATGGGTGGCAGAGAGACTCCAGACTCAGTGCACACTAACTGGACCACACAGCCGTAACAGATGAAGCCTTCGCTCAGCACAAAATCCCCGTGGTCAGCACGCTGCTCCTCCACTACACACACACACAAAATTACACATGAATATTCAAACAAATTCATGGACACAATCCCACAGAAACACACACACAGACACACACACACTTCTCTCTGTACTTTAAAGGTACTTTGTGTAATTTTCAGGAAAATCCTTGTTAGTGACACGAGTGGATGTTAAGTGAACTCCTCCTCTGTTTTTGTGCTCCGTAGGTGTTAACAAACATCCTGAGCATCGGCCAGAACAATGATGTGACATACATGAGACTGAACGTGATTGGTCAGCGTGACAGATGCAGTTAGTAAAGTTACACACTTTGCTCTGGTGGGTGTCGACCGTTTGTTGACGTTAGCAGACTCCATGTCTGAGCTAAAGACACTCGGGAGTGCACGTAAACATCAGATCTTTTGGATTTTCCTGGAAAAAAAACATCCTTTAAATAGAAATCAGCCACAGGATGTTACACTGACGACAAACGAGAAAGTCTAATTCATTAATTTGTGTTACATTTGGTTCACACGTCATTGTAGTCTTATTAAATTATTAAATCTTTTGACGTAATTTTTTTTTTCCTACTATAACTTCTTAACAGATGAATAAAATCAAGTGTGTGTGTGTGTGTGCGTGTGTGTGTGTGTGTGTGTGTGTGTGTGTGTGTGTGTGTGTGTGTGGTGATTGTGGAGAGTGCAGACAGATGAATGACTGAGGTTTAGGTCTTGGTGGTGGGAGGTCCGAGCTCACCGGGCACTGTGTTAAATAAATAACCTCACAGACCCTCAGACAGGCTTTTCCAGACGTGTGTGTGTGTGTGTGTGTGTGTGTGTAGGTGTGTGTAGGTGTGTGTGTGTGTGTGTTTGTGAGGGAAACACTGGTGAAGAACCGCTCACACAGTGACTGTATTTATGCAGGGTGGCCGTGTGGTGGGAGAAGTGGTCATGTGACTGGAAGGTAACGTGTCTGATGCCAGTGTTCATCCCTGTTTCAGTGTCTTTGACAAAGACTCCTGAAGTCCTGATGTTGACTCCACCCTGTTGACACCTCTGGTCATACAGATGTTTACTGTAGATCTCAGATATATAGAAATCATCAAGTATCACATTTATTTTGCCAGGGAGTGCCACCCCCTTAAAGAACACAGAAAAACACCCAAACACTGTTAATTTTCTGAACAGATTCTCTTGTTTCAGGGTTGCAAGAAGTTGGAGCTTCTCCCAGCATGCACTGGGTAAGAGGTAAGGCACTTTAGAGGGTGACATGGGACTTCAACTTTTACCCTTTAATCACCTGGAAGAGTTATGACCTGCTCCCATTGACTTTCTTCCTGTCGTGTCTCAGTCCGCTGATGAACAGTGAAATTTACTCCCATCCTTTGTGAGTCCCACGTGAATCCTGTGTCCCACGATATTCCAATAAAAAACTGCACAGGTCACTAGTCTATCACAAGGTTTATAATGAGTGACTGTAATAAATGACTTGGAGCAAGTAAATAAAAACTGTTTTTAACTTTTGAAATGAGAATAATTTACTTTAGAAAGTATTTATTACATGGCACATTAAAGTGGGGACCACCTGCTTATTCTTTTGTTCCTTTGGTAAATAAAAAGACCTTAACAGGACATTTAAACGCCTCTTCATGCATTATGTAACTTGGTGTGATGGGTATGATCACATGATGCTTTGTGGCACTGATTTTGGTGAGACTGGATGATATTCTGTGGAGAAAATGTTTCTCTCTGATGTCCTCCGACTGCTCTGCCCCGACTCTCTGCCAGGGCAGAACACAACACAAAGATTCTTATTTTCTGTTAAAAATCCTGTTAAATCTTTGCACACTGGGCTTTAGAGTCAAATAGTAAATTCATTGATGAACTGACCACAATATGACCTTCACAGTACTGCAGTGTGTGACTAAGAAACACACACACACACACACACACACAGATATTTACCCCTGATGATGGTGAAGGCCGTCCACTGTCTGGCGCTGGCGATGAAGGCTCCTCTGTCCACTGAGAGGTAACGAGTGCTGACCGTCTGTGAGCGCAAACGGTTGAACAAAGCTACTCTGGAGCAAGATGAGATACACACTGAAAACACACACAAACACACACAGAAACAGAGAGATACTGTGAAGACTCACAAAACACACACACACAGAAACACACACCGTACAACACCGAGCAGGGACTCTGATTTAAACTGTTTTTTTTCCTGCAGGAATGTGCATTTTATTAGCTGATGCATCATTTGCAACCTGTAACACACACACACACACACACACACACACACACACACACACACACACACGCACACGCACACACACACACAGAGGAAGGGTCAGTCTCTCACAGCAACCTGAGTGATCTGAGTCACCTGATCTGCTGTCTCAGCTGTCAGCTCAGAGTGACGTCTCCTTTTTTTTTAGTGTGTGTGTGTGTGTGTGTGTGTGTGTGTGTGTGTGTGTGTGTGTGTGTGTGTGTGTGTGTGTGG
>JAJHUR010132002.1:54563-90673 GCA_027495735.1 Lutjanus campechanus | reverse complement strand
GTGAAAACAACTTATCTTATAAACTTCACAAAACCTGAGAAAGTTCAATGCCCAATCAGCATCCATGGGGAAAATATTGGGATAATGAGCCATTTCATATTCGTGCGTTACTGATCACCAAATCTGGTCTGCTTACACAAAACTCCTAAGCATTTGCAGAAAAGTTGTTTCCTGTGGAAATTTGGCTTAAGCAGCAGTGTGTTAATGAGCTAACACCGTGGTAAATCTGTGTATCTTTAAAAGCTCTCATCACAAATCCGGCTCGTAGAGTAACTGGAGCTTGAAGAAGTCTATTTCTGTAAAAACGCACACTTGGTCATGGTCAAGGTCATGGACGTGCCATACCACAGCTGAGCTACTCTCCCATCAGCCCTTTTAGATTAAAGCCCACATATGCACATATACACTTTGGGAGCTATGCTGTGGGCATTAATGAGTATCTGTGGGCAGCTCAGCAGGCAGACATGCTAATATTATAGATTAACGATGGTAAATGAATAAATTATTTGTTTAATTTTATCACTGTCATCAAACCAAGAAAATGTTTCATTTCAGAAATAGCAAACAAAATTTTAAGTTAATGGTATTTAGATGGTGATGCACTCTCGAGACCTTGGTCAAATCTAACATGCTACACATTTAAAAATTATACCACCTGCAGGTACAGCTGCACCTAATTCTGTAATCCAGCTGCTGAGTTTGTTGCTCAGTTTCCTCTTACATTTCACGCTTAAAACCTGTTATTTAAAGGTGCAGTGTGTAAGATTTATCAGGATTTATTCACAGAATATGGCAGAAATGGAATGTAATATTCACAAGTATGTTTTCATTATTGTATAATTGTATATTACCTTAAAATAAGAATCATTATGTTTTCGTTAGTGGGGGGTTTCCAATACCAATACCAGTATCAGAAAATGCCTCCAGTACTGCCTAAAATGGGGGATCAAGTATTGGCGAGTACACAGGTCTATGCACTGATCCAATACCTCATAATGTATAAGGCCCAGAACAGGGCCCTGCTACTTCTCAGCAGCCAACTTTTTGGTCAGTGGAGGAGAGAAATGCCAGCTTTACCTCAGCCCATGTTGCAAAGTCTGCAAGCCAGCTCCTGTTTAGCAGAAGTCTGGTCTCTGGAGTCAAAGTCAGAAGGAGGAATAATCTGTTGGTTTGTGTATTTCCCAGTTAGTTTCTCTGAGAGAGTCCCAGTGTCTTAGCAGAGCAAAGGCCAACAATACAAACCTGACTGACTGCTCAAGTTACTGACTGACAGGTCCTGAGTGCCGAGTGCACCAGGGTGACTACATATATATATCGTACATAATCTGAGATAAATGAGGATCTGAGGTAAACCCTGGAGCGGACTTTTTGAGTAGCCTTTCTTTTATGATGGTGAACTGGATTGGACTGAATTACTAAGGGGCTGCGGGGAAAACAAAGTTTGAGGTTTTCTTTTCATTTATTTATTCATTCATTCATTTATTTTTGCACTGGTACCGGCTAATATGCAAAGTTCAGGTATTGGAATCTGTATCAGGAAGGAAAAATGGTATTGGTGTTACCTGGCAAGAAAATAGTGGCATATTTGGTGCCACATAAATGAGGCAATTGAAAAATCAATAAGAATATCTTTTGAAGTGAGCAGAACTCCCTCTGAATATCTTTTTGTTTGGCAGTGTGGCAGCCTAGGTGTCAATTCGTTAAGAGTTTTGAGTTTTTACACTTGAAACATCAGTGTTCAAGGTCCAGTGTGTAGCATTTACAGGGATTGTTTTGTCTGAATATGGCAGAAATGGAATATAATATTCATGAGTATGTTTTCATTGGTGGGTGCAAGTCCTATTCCATGGAGCCTGCCATGTTGCACCCCAATGTTTCTGTACATTAACCCAGAATGGACAGACGAAACAGTGGCTCTAGAGAGGGCCTTTCACATTTTTTGCGCATCTGACAGCTACCACTTCTCCCACCAACTTGGAAGGGAAGGTTGAGACGAGGTCTTTGCAATGTGCAAGCTCACTGTAGATGCCAGTCGTTAAATCCTACACATTGGTTGTTTAAAGTGAAATAATTAATAAAACAGAATACTGTATCACACTAATTTACATTAGAAATTAAATAATCAAATAGAAATTGTCATATATTTTGGTTTCTAATCATCTATGATCTGGGCATAAAACGAAGCTATTTAGGCAGTTGTCCATCAGTCTTGAGCTTTAGTAATTAATAATTCACAATATGTAAATAGGCTGGAAACATTTGGGACTGCTGCTCTGTAAGTCTGGAATATTAACTGACTTCTAGCTTCCTTGGTATTGGCTTCTTCACCACCTTCACCGCTCTCGTGTCCTTGCTAGACATAGGGCTGCTTGTATATACAGTAGCGTTTGCAGAGTTTATGTGAATTAATGGAGATCTAGGTCTCTTTGCTGACCTGAGGCCATTACAGAGTGCAGCCCATAATAAAAAACGTGGTTAGAGTGCCAGCTAGATCTCCCCATGGAACGCTGTAGGAACATGGTGGGAATATGGAAAGCTCAGGATTTAGCAGACTGAATTTGAATGAGCCGGCAGGCTACTTTGAACCTTTCATAGTACCCTTGCTCATTCAGGGTGTGCTGTTGTCTCGTCACCCCCATCATCGATTACCCTCAGGGCAAAAATGAAAAATGGATCCATGCTTGCCTGCAGCCCAGCACAAAATTCATTGCAGCTGCCTCCACCAGACCAATATCGCTCACTAATGCCACCCGCCACCCTCTGAAGATCCGTACATTTCTCATTAACTTAATATGCAGCTAAATCCTGATTTCATTTTGGACATTTGGTATACATATTGGATTTCTAATACAATGATTGTGACAATAACATCAGAAGAAAAAGGAGAGTCATGATGAAATGAGGAAAAAGAGAGACTGACAGTTAAAAGATCCTGCATTCAGTGTTTCTTTTTGACAGTGGCCACCTTCACAGTTACAAGAGATGTTCAAGATGACACTAATTGCACATGTGAGAAAATTCTAGCATATTTGGAACCACATGAATGAAGCAAATACGAAAAAGGGGCCAGTTCTGGGAAAATCAATAAGGATATCTTTTAGTTTGGCAGTTTGGCAGCTTACGTGTCAATTAGTTGAAATGTGCATAGATTTTAAGTGGAGTGTCAAGCCTGAAACCGCTACAGTAGCATATCACTTTGATTTAAGACATTCTGTTGCTGTTGCCTGTTTTGCTTAATGATGAAAGAATAGTTTTATAGTGAATCTTGGATAATGATCAGGTCTGCAACCTCAGTTTCTTTTTATGTGTGGTAGGTTTCTTGCTTTGATGTAAAGCATGAGTCTTTGATTCAGGACCTATTTTTTCTTTCCCTCTTTGAAATTGAAGGACATCATGCATGACTCATCCACAGTTATTTATGTCAAGCAAGATACAAACAGAATTCGTATCCTATGGCTTAATAGAAGGATATTATTCCTGCATGCTGCTGTGTGTATAACTGTAAAAACTATTAATTGCTGAATAATCTCTCCCAGAGGAGCCTGTATAAAGAGCATAAAACTGGGTCAAGGCAATTCCATTGTTGCCGTCAAATCTATTAGACACCTGGTCTCTGAGGCTGATGTAGACTTGTCTACCTGTAATATAGGTCCTGAAACAGTTTAATGCTGTCCCAAAGAGACTAACCTACTTTTCCAGATGGCCTGTAACAATAACATATCTTAGTATGTAGTGTTGAAAGCAGCACTTATATCCAGCAGACAGAGGACAGATAAATTGTCTATTGTCATACTCGTATCATGTCTCCTGGCATTGTGTCAATAAACTGCAGCTGTAATTAATACTTGCGTACAAGTATAAATATCACAAGCCAATTCCACTACTTTGCATTGTGCAATTATATGTCAGTCTAAAGTTGGCACAGCCAATTCCCAGTCACATTTTGTCCTCTCTTTCTGCGCATCCTGTCATCAGGGGAGTGACGTTCAGAAGAAATGTCTTGAGGGCTTTTTATCAGAAAGTTTAGTTAGTTAGTTTAGTTGTCATTTTAGCTCTCACTGTCAAATATATTAAGGTATAACTGTAGGAAAGGAATTAGGAAGGAAGCGTGAAATTACATGCAAATATTATTCCAATGTCTATGTATAAACTGAGCCATTACACAAAAAGATTTAAAGCCTCAGGAAACTCAAATCCACAATAGCCCCCTAACCATGTAATGTAGGGTCGTGTGTACATAATAGGAAGCATCTATTAGTTTAAATCCAAATTCGAAATGTTAGTATTTAAGTTTGTGTGTACTTTCCTGTATTGGTTTTGAATTGGGCTTGTTTGTGTTTGGACATGCTATGTTGTCATGCAAATAAAACTTGTCCCCTCCCACTGGTTTAATCTGTCTCTGTGTCTTAACCAACTCAACATCAGAGAGCTGAAGCCATTATATCATGACTCCGCTGACACAGCGATTTTACTTCTTAGAAATCAATATCAGTTTAAGTGTATGATATATTTAATAACATTTTCACCGTCTTACTTTGCCATCAGAGAGCCTATTTCAACGGGTAAATGAAGCTGCACCAAGACTTTTTTTCTAACAAAAACAGTATTTTTACTTCGCAGGACAGTGGAATTGCTGGTCTACTGCTGCTTTGATGCGCAGCAAGTAACATTAGCTCATAATTAAACACAAACACACACTAGCACAAACAAACTAACCTACTGTACTGAGGCAGTGCTAAGCAAACAAATCTTGTGTTCTGCGAGGTACAATTATGTTTTTTGTCAGAGGAGTCTGGTGGATTTATAGATGCCAGCTTCAGTTCCCCACTGGAAAAGACCATCTGATGGAAAAGTAAAGGAGTGAAAATGTTCTAAATATAGCGTCGACTTAAACCAGTATTGATTCTTTTAAAGTTACCCTGTTTTTAGTTGGTTAAAATACGTTTTGCTTAACTTCCATGTTGGGACTCCTGAGCGAGATATCAATCAAAACATGATCTGCCAGGCCCACACAGTCTTGAGAAATTGTCTAAACATCAAAGTGTGCTGTTTTTCTAACTAGATTTTCTAATAGTTCTGTTTATTTTCACTCAGATCTTTGTGTATGCTTAATAAGAAACTAAACTTTGGTAAAATACATGAATTTTTACTATTTAAAGCCACACTTTCAGAGGCACATTTTCAAGTTTGTATTATCTGAGTATAGTTTATCAAAGGTTTGTTTTGGTTTTTCTATATGAAGAAACATAGAAAGACTTAACATTCTTGAGCAGTACTCAATTTTATTAATCAGTGGAGCATTAACAGCTTAATCAATATCTCTAAATGGAATTCTAGTTTTCTGGTAGCTCCGAGTAATAGGAATTAATATTCATTTGTTTTCATACCAACTGCTGGATTGGATTTCTGTCATCCGTTTATTTATTTGCATTCAGTTTTTCATATCTTTTTCATACTGTAGCAGAAATTTTGGACATCTTTCTCCTGTAATCAATACACATTTTGTGCCATAAGAAGTCACTGTACAGTAAATACAAGAATTATGTGAATATCGTCAAACCCCAAACTTCGAGGTAAAACCAATTCTTTTCTTTTTTGGAGCAAAAGGAATAACAGACACTGCACTCTGATTTTTGAGGCATTTTTTGGGGAAAAACTGTTGATCCCTTATTATCATTTTGACACTATGAGAAAACGTGTGAGAAATTCACAGGCAGGGAGTTTTATGGATTTAAGGAGCAGCAGTTCTCTGAAGCAACGGGGAAAACATGCCAGTACTGCTAAAGCTCCAACTGAATGAATTTCTGCTGTTTGGGCAATAAAACAGACAAACTGCTACTCTTCAGAACAGAACCAACAAGGACTCCTCAATCTCTGCTGCACTTTAAGTCACATAAACTGGCGAGGTGAATCCACCCTGGACATTGCATTATGTATCTCCCTGGTTTTATACTCTGAGGAGCAGACCACGTATCTGAGCCGGTGTGTCAGGGAAATTAGGAGAGACAGAATCTGCTTTTATATCAGTCAAGGCTGGTGTATTGATGTCACGGTGTTGCCCTCACCTTCAAGCTCTTTTCATTTACGGTAAGCCGTTTTATTCACCACAGGAGTGTTCCTCCTTTATTCTGGTTGGTGTTTACATACCGCCTCAAGCCTGTGTGAGGGAGGCACTGCAGCGCTTGGCTAACCAGATAACCAGTATGGAGCTAGAACACCCAGACTCTCTTCTCATTATTCTGGGGGATTTTAACAGAGCAAACCTCAGCCATGAGCAGCACAAATACAGGCAGTATATAAGTATCGCACTGGGGAACTGAAACACACTGTCACACAGTATTAAAAGATGCTTACTGCTCCGTCCCCCGTGCAGCTTTTGAAGCCTCTGATCACTCATCTTCTTCCAACTTACAGATGAAAACTGAAATCCAGAAAGCCTGTGGTAAACATTGTGGGAAGACAGGCCAATGATCTCATTGAGCTTACTGATACTGTAACTGTGAGGTGTCAATGCGGATGGAGGACATGTGATCCCACAAAGACCTGATTAAAATACAGCAATTAAAACATGTTTATAAAAAGGGAAAAAAAAGAAATATGAGTGGACAAAAGAAGCTATACAAGCATAATCTTACAATACCAGACAATCAGATTTCAGGGAATTTCTACATGCAAGGTATTTGCTTGAATATTGTTAAGGACACGCCTTACCAGAAACAATGTTCTGTACCCAGTCTCCTCAGTAGTAAGCACACAATGTCACTGGCCCAATATAAAGGCTGCCCTAAAAACTTTGGATGGTTCTGCAATGGAGTTTTCTTTTTTAGCAACAAAACCTGGAACACTGTCTTCAGTTTCTACTAAGTGAAGTGTTTAGTAACTGATGAGTCTAACACTGACAATCTAAAAGCTCTCACTTCTCCCTGGCCTTAACTTACTCGTTATACAACCTACAATTCCAAATCATTTGCCTTCACCCACCCACTCCTGCCATCCAACCTGCATGTAGCATCAGTGAACAGGATGTCTTGCAACTCTTTCAGAGACAAAAGTCCAGGAAAGCCCCAGGCCCAGATGGCGTCTCTCACTTCTGTCTGAAGGCCTGTGGTGACCAACTGGCTCTTGTCTTCACACAGATCTTAAGCAGATCACTCAAGTTCTCTCCATCTACGAATGCACCACAATCCTACAGTTTCCCATAAAGTTTGCATGACAGGAACAATGACTACGGGCCTATTTCCTTCATGTCAGTGGTGTCAAAATTCTTTTAAAAACTAGTGGTTGCCCATGGAAAGCACATCACAGGCCCCCTGCTGGATTCCCTGCTGTTTGCCTACTGGGCACACACGTTGGTTAATGAAGCAGTGATTAAGGCACTGCACTCTATCCTGAAACATATTTAATAGAGAGTTACCGAATGCAAGGATCCTTGTTCTTGTCCTGGAACACCTCTGCTCAAAACTCACTGAACTCACATGCACTACACTTCAACCAGTGGCTCACCAACTTCCTGAAAGAGAAAAAGCAACATGGGAGGCTGGGGACTCTTGCATCCTGCTTTGGCATTCCCCAGGGATGTGTATTCTCCTCACTGATCTTTTCCTTCTGCACAAATAACTGTACCTCTGGGAACACCAGTCTTATCTGAGACTTAGCTCCCCTTGCCACCTCCTTCACCATACTCAACACTGTGGTAATGCATGGTAATTTTGTGGTTTGACCATGCTTTGTAAAAAGGCCCAGCTGATGGCAATAATAATGAAGTCAAGTCAAATTTATTTATAAAGCAAAGTGCCAAAGTGCTATACAGACCAGAGCAGGTAGATAAAATCACAAATAAATAAAAGAACCA
This sequence comes from Lutjanus campechanus, assembly GCA_027495735.1. NCBI lineage: Eukaryota > Metazoa > Chordata > Actinopteri > Lutjaniformes > Lutjanidae > Lutjanus > Lutjanus campechanus. The sequence goes on along the minus strand of JAJHUR010132002.1, from coordinate 82,821 downwards.
CAGACCAACACGTCAATGCACACAGCTTGTAGGCACAAATAAATAATCATCAACATAGACACAAGTCAAAAATCAACTATGTCAAGAGGATTCAAATGCTAGAGAGTAACAGTAAGTTTTGAACATGAAATTAAAGGAGTCAGTGGAGGAGACAGATTTGATAGGGAGGGGTGTGCTACTCCATGGACTATGGCCTGGAACAAAAAAGACACAGTCACCCCTGGACTCAAGTTTAGATCATAGGACAGCCAGGCATCTGGAGTCAGCCAACCCGAGGGACCATGAGGAAGCACAATGGGTTAGGGAGGTCTGCGGTATAGAATGAGGCCAGCACATTTCAGACTTTATAGACAAACAGGAAAACCTTATATTACCCAGAACATGGGTAATATGGTCCCTCTTCTGTGTTCCTGTCAGGAGCCTTGCTGCAGAGTTCTGGACCAGTTGTAAGCACAACAAGGACACCTGGCTAATGCCATTATACAGGGAGTTGCAGTTGTCCAAATGGTACAATATAAATGTGGGGATGATTTTTTTTCTCACTGAAAGAAAATGGCGGTTGCTACTGTATTAACATGCTTGTCAAATTTAAAGGCATAATCAAGTGTCACACCAAAGTTTTTAACATTGGGGATTTCCAAGGGTGGACAGGTTGCCAAGACTGTTGGAGTCAGTGAGGCCAAATAGGATGACTTCAGATTTGCAATCATTCAGCTCTAGAAGGCTTTGTGCCATCCAGTACTTTATGTACTCAAGTTAGAAACTGATTACATTGAATCAGTCATTTGATTTCAGGGGGTAAGGGTAGCTGTGGCTCAGGTGGATCAGTGGGTTGCATTCAGTCAGTGGTTCAATTGCCACAGTTTCCACCTGGCCATATGTTGAAGTGTCTTTGGGCAAGACACTGTACAAGATTGTTGCATGAGCCATTCCCAAAGTGCCAGTTCCAGGCCTGGATAAATGGGGAGCATATGCCCAATCAAACATGCGAATCCATGCCAGGTTGGGCGGGGGGAGATGTTCAGCTGTGGTGACCCCTAATGGGAGCAGCCAGAGAAGATTTGGATTTGGGGGTTAAAGCTGTGTGCCACTAGCATAACAGTGGAAGGAAATGTCTTTTTTTCTTGAATGATTTTGCCAGGAGAAGCATGTAAATGCAGAAAAGAATAGGAGCTAGGATGGAACCTTATGGGACTGTGCTTGCTAGCTTGGGGAGAGGAGAAATTGCCCGTGTTGACAGAGAAGCTTCTATTTTTGACGTAAGGTGTCTGAGAATAAAAGGTGTACTTCCTCTGCCAGTTGAGAAACTTGTAAAAGGAGGTGTTACTTCAATTGCAAATGCCTAAGTTGGCTTGAAAACAGGAAAAAAAAACAGCCTACAACAGGCAGGCCAAACTGATAAAATATCACTGGCAGCAACCTGCCTAACATGGTTACAGACCCCTTTAAGCTTGGCCTCAAATTACTATCCCCTTCCCTCTGGCAGGTCCTTCAGATTAAAGGTCTGCAAAGGATTGTTTGTACAGTCATATCCACCTTCTCCCGTAGGAGTTTCAGCTTTTACTGCCCACTCCCACAGAGGCGCCATGCCACTCAATCCTGCCTTTTCATGTGGAGATTCTGATCACTGTTGCCCACAATACTATATTCTGGCAAAAGAAAATCTGTCTGCCCCATTCCATAGGGGAAAAAAAGACACATGTAGCCCTTATGGATTGTTTTAATCTGAAACAAAAATGCTAATATGGTTACTCAACTGTTTAATAAGCCAGCTGTAGAAGACGTGAACTGAAAATAAGCCTTATTAATTTCACAGCTTCAGCCTGAGGCAGTGGGAACTCAAAGTTGATGAAAATGTTATGGATCGTGTCCTTGTTTCTCTGACAGTTAGTGTCATTTCCCATATAGCAAGAGATGCAAACCAAATGTTGTTATGTCAAACTTCAAAACAGCAGTAGTATTGTTACTGTTTCAGATCAGATTTGGCTGAGGGATTGCAATTTTTTCAAAACGTTACTGATATTTAAACAAAATGTACGAATCCAACTGCACAACCACTATACAAACAGAGAGGGAGAGCGAATAAACAACAGAGAAACTAAACTTAACTGTATTTGGTGCCATATTTTTAGGCTCTCATATTTACACATATGAAGTTTCATCCCTCTCTCATTCCATGATGATGATCACTGGGTAAATGGATCAGCTTGTATTCCTGTTACAGCCCTCTAATTTGGATGACTGTGCACCAAAACTAACAGGCACAGAGACAATTTCTTTCTATGTGACTTCACAGTAATGAACAGATAACTCAGCCACATGATGACTCAAAACAATATCTGCTCAGTGGCTGTGCAATACCATCTACCCTGTACAGTACATAACACTCTACTTGGTGTGCTGCTGTAAGCCAATGTTATATGCCTACAGCTACACGCAATACACAGTGCTCTCGCATTATTGATTGCACGTTATTTATTTAGACCCCTTTTGTTGTCATACTACCTGTATATACAGTTACTAAAGAGAACAGAACCCTTTATTTGCAGTGTACTTGACCTGTACATGTTTGGCTGTATAATAGCTGTACATATTTGTTAGTCTGTTCATGTTTGCTCTTTGTTACATGAAGAGGCTCTGACCATGAGAGCCAAATTTCTTGGCTCATGGATGTATTCAGGAGACGTGGGACCAGGACCGAACCCAGCCTCAGAGACCGACAGTGGCCAGTTTGACAACAGGGAATACAATACCAAGGTGGTTTTCTTGCTAGGTTTGGCTCCTGGCACACCTCATCTGAGTTAGCTAATTAGGGGACTAGCTCCACAGTTAACCAAACTAGCTAGCTGACACCAGCTACAGATAACTGCAGCCAGCAGTTAGCCTGCTTTAGCAACAACTAAACTAGCTAACCACTATCTGTAACTCTGTAAGCTAAATCGCCTTTGTGCTGTACTCTGTTGTCAAACTGGTTCTGTAACATTTAATGACATCTTTATGACAAGTCCAAAATGTGCCGCTGTACTTGAGTTCAAAGAAAACGTTTATGGTCTCATGACAGCCAGTGTTAAAACCAACCACATATGACAGTTTAATGTAATGTCATAGCATAACGCTAAACAGTTTCTTTAAGTTTGATCATGTCAAGTTGTCACAACAAAGACACTACAGGCTTAAACACTGTCAAGAGGTCATCACATACATCTTAAACAATGTCAGCTTTGCATTAAAAATGACAGAGCTGACGGGATGACATTTAATGACAACACTCATAAACATTCATAAAGACTCCTTAATGTTCATGACAGGTGTCATGACATGGTTACAGTGTAATTACAGTCTTATGCACACCACTGCAACCCAAGTGTTAGCCCATTTTACAGTATATCCAAGCTTGCAAGCTTACAGGTAATTCTGATTTGTTATGGTCGTTAGCATATGGATTTAATAAAGAAAGGTGACAGCCCAAGAGGCAAAATAACTTACATTATTTCTCTATTATTCCATTTCAACACCACCAAATAACATACAACAGAGTGATTTTTCCCTTCAAGTATTTAGTGATTCTCTTTTTACTGTGGATGCCCAGAGCATGTCATATCATCATAATTTTGTGATGGTCCCCAGCAGTGCGAGAGGGGGGAACAGTGTAATAAGACCCATGTGTCTTGACTGCTCTGCCTGGAAGTTGTCCTCTATCTGACGAGTGCCTCGTTGTGATCTAACATTCCTCGGCTGACTGCCTCATTAAAGTTACACTTACAGCTGCCACTGAGAAAAAAAATAGAAAAGCAAAGCCTTTTTTCACCCCTCTATACAGTCTTTTCTCCTGCCTGTCACTAAAATTGCACAAAATTCTGCAGGAAAATTGCAGTGCTAACCACTTTACATACTGCTCACCTTTAACGAGTGGGGCATATGCGAGTGCTATAATTGAGCTCTTAGCCCTCACTGAGTATTGTAAGCTCATGTGATTATAGGGAGGTGATCCACAAAGAATAAGACATTTGCGTGTTTGTGTGTGTTTATGTGAAAGTGAGGGTGTAGATGGGAGCCAGGCAGGGATGACTATAATTTGGAGATGGGCGTTTGACAAGCTTGGCTGTCTGTGTCAGTCCTAAGGGAGTGAGGGCCACTTCCCATCAAAAGGGCAGCCTGAAAAGATAGAGGAGGGAAAACTGTGTGTAGTGACAGAGTCAAAAAAAAAGTAAGCTTCAATAAAAAAAAAAAAAGTAATTACGTCTTTCTATTAAGTAACTTCACTGATGCTCACTAAGTAACAAATAAGGAGGGAGATAACACTTAATTTTAAAGGGTGTGCATAAGACTGTCATAATACTGTCATGACCAGATCATGACACCTGTCATGCATATGACAGAGTCTTTATGAATGTTTATGACTTTCATTAACTGTCAGTCAATTATGACATCTTTAAAGCAAAGCTGAGATTGTTTGAAATGTCTCTGTCATGACAACTTGACATTATCAGACTGAAAGAAACTGTTTAGCTTTTTGTTTTAACAGTACATTAAACTGTCGTATGTGGTTGGTTTTGACATTGGCTGTCATGAGACTATCATAAGTGTGTCATGAATATTTGATACATACTTTGTGATACATTTTGTCATGAGATGTCATTATGTTTTATTAAACTGTCAAATGCTTTTGTAACATGAATAATTTAATGAATTATTTCCTGGACTTCAACTAAAGTGGCACCATTTGATCATAAAGATGACATTAATTGTTATAGGGCCAGAGTAAAGTACCAAGGTCACAGATTTTAGATAAACAGCGGTAGCTGATGGATAAGACAGCAGTTAGCTAGTTTACTTGTTGCAAAGGTAGGCTAACCACTGTCTGCTGTTACTTGTAGCTGGCATTAGCTAGTTAGCCTAGTAGTCCATGGACCTAGCCACCTAATTAGCTTACCCAGCCAGGAGCCAATCCTGACAAGATAACCACCTTGGTTCTGTATTCCCTGTCCACCATTGGTCTCAGCTGTTTGGCCCTAGTCTGACTGGGATCTCAGTTCCTGTGATAATCAACTAGACGCTGACAAAGTTAGCATAGCATGGAGAGTGTTGATCAATACTGCATGTGCATGTGCAATAGAAATGAAAAGAAAGTGAGATGTGTTTCTTCGTAGCTACTTCTAAACTGTTTTAGTGTTGTCTTGCTGCAGTCTGTTAAAAAAAAAAGTAAGTAAGTAAGTAAAATAAAGTGTTATCAGGAAGAGCAACTAAAAATACTGCGACAGACACCCACGCTCATCTGCATTCACACAACAATACACAATGGTAAACCAGTAGGTATATTGTGTAATTGTCGAACACGTCTGTTGTCTTTCTTTTGTTCCTTTATTCCCTTCATCCGGTTCCTATTCGAATTATCTTTATCTCATTTCTGTGGCAGGAGTCCTGTCCATGCTTCTCAGATCAATGTGAAATAGTACAGAGTCTCTGGCAATTAACTCCCAGCCTGTAGAACTACTCAGAGCTTAGAGAAGCAGTGGAGCCACACACAGCGGGGGAGCCCATTCATCTTCAGTCTGGAGAGAACACGCTGTCCGCACACATTGGTAGAACACACATACAATGGGACTGAAAGAATAGATGTGATGAAAAAAGGGTCAGAAAACGCTCATTCTGTTGAGTAGTTGGTGTCCTGAGAAATAAAAGAAGGGCAAGGCATTGAAGGGTTACAGCCCAATAACAAAAAGATCATAATAATGTGGTGATTTAGCTGCAATTGTTAGAGCCACCAGTTTCAAGGTGGTTGATCCCTATTTGACGTCTACCACGCGGCATGATTCACAACCATATTTTCTCTTATGAAGGGGCTCTTAAGGGCATTCACAGCCCAAACAGAACAGGGCATTTATAGATGTGCAGCTCACCAGCGAATTTAAAACATGTAGCAATGCAGCCATTTTGTACTCCACATGTTTACCTTATGCAACTATTTTTCTCTGTTTTTCTATCTTTTCCTCCCCTCCTAATCTTTTTCTTTCCCACGGACCCATGCATAAACACATCCTTACACACATTTATCCTCCACAGCTTGCCTCGACCACAATGCAGCATCCTGAGGCTTGTATTTATATTCTTGTCACGCAGAAGAAAATCTAAAGAGGACTGTATCTACAAAAGAGAGCACAAATCAAAGAACATCACAATTCCTGTGAGGATGACGGCCCATTTTGCCTTTCTTTGTGTATTTTTTTTCAATTATTTTGTCTGTGGACAGTTCTGTGCAATTGAAATAAGCCAGAGAAGGTCAGCGTGGCCAGGAAAAAGGAAGGGCCAAAACATTCTATCATGGGGACTATTCATACACCTCCCCCCTCTTCTCCACCTCCACTTTACATAACCCTGAAGTCCAACAGGGAATTGCGTCACAAACCTGCAGAGACATTCATGGTGGACAGCAGTGCTGATTACTCTGAAAGTGTATCTGTTCCGTTGCCTGGGTCCAGACCTTCAAATCCGCCCACTCCACCAAGTTGACTGATTCTCTAGGCTGGCATCATGACATGTAGCAGCGGTTTCTCGATTAAAAAATAAACGACCAATGAGCACCACATGCAGGGGCACTAATGATCAAACAATGGGCTGGGATTAACGCCGTTGTCAAGCTGTTGTCAAGGGTTGTCGAGCTGTGCAATGAAACCAAGGAGGAGTGATAACAATAATAGTGACCAATGTAGATCTATGCTGCTATCAAGGATGTTTTAAGTCAACTAAAGAAGAGGCAGATGAGGCATTGAGGCAGATGAATGCCATTTCCACATTAATCAACATTATAATGAACATAATATAGACTTGCGCATACCACACACAGCTTGACCTTTGCTACAACTGTGAAGATGAAATGCAAAGTTTATTGCCTGTGACCTGTCACTGTTTGAAAGATCAGCCTCATTGAAGTGATATACTATTCTTCAGATTATCAACAACAACAAAAATCAGACTAAAGATGGAAATGGAGTGCAGTGACTTAACAATTCAGTGTGATGAGGCCATCTGTTCTGAGAGATAGAGTGAAAAAACACAGTTAAAACAATTGCTGTAGACGTGCCTCGACCCTGTCAGTGGTTCATCTGTGAAGATGTGCCAAACACTCCAATCATGTGTTGCTGATTCTTCTCCCAGCTTGGCAGCGGTACCACTGACAGCAGCAAGGTCAAGGGTCAGTGCCTTTCAGCACTCGTAGGTTAGTGAAGAGAGGGGGATGGAGCGTTGATCGATCGTTCTCCGGGAGATTTATTACTCCGGTCTTTAATAGATAGGTGATGCTTCTGCCTCATTTAAAGACAAGGCTTTCAGCTGCACAGCTTGCCAACGTTCCGTGCCTATACAGTTAGTGAAAAGAAATTATATAGTGAGACATTAAGAGAGTTAGACAGAAAGGACAGGTGAAAACATTGGAGAGATGATGACTGCAGGAAAATTGTTGAGGTATAGCTGGAAAAGAAAACAGATGAGCAACTTTAGCAAGGATTTGTTAGCGATTAAGTCGGTGCACACTGAGAGAGAGAAGGGGAAAAGCAGCAGTTCAGGAGGGGAAAAAAATCCAATAGGTTGTTCGGAAGGAAGCTATGCATAAATTAAAGCTTGGAGTGAAGAAGAGGCTAAAGTTAAAAAAAATATTTAAGAAAAGATATATTTAATATTTTTATTCATAATGAATTTATGAAACAAGTAAAGGACTACCTTTGCAATTACACCACTATAAACTTAAACGTAGAAATAAAGGTGCTAACTAGAACCATAAGAGGTTCTTGGACTTGTCCACTTAGGAAAACCCTTTTCGGTTCCTCATATAAGTGGAACCCTGCCAAAGAGGTCAACCTAGAACCCAACATTAAGTCTGTGAAAGGGTCCACCCAGATCCCCCTATCAGAGGTTCTAGAACCCGTGTATGGCACAATGGTTTCACCTAGAACTAACAAGCTAACAAGCCTTTTGGACATCCAGGGGTTTTATTTAGAACCCACTGAGGGGGTTCTGCTGAGAACCCCCTGAGAATCTAGTTATATTCCAAGATTTTATTTACCCCCTCCATGGGGTTCTACCAAGATCCCTTTTATAAATCAAGGGTTTTATTTAGAACCCACCCAAGGGGTTTCTACCACAAACCTTGTTATATTCCAATGGTTTTATCTAGAACCCTTCCAGCGGGCTCTACTGAGAACTGTTCTATATTCTAAGGGTTTCAACTAGAACTCGTCCAGGGGGGTTCTGCTGAGAATCTTTTTATATTCCAAGGGTTTTATTTAGAACCTGCCCAGGGGGTTCTTCCACAAACCCTTTTATATTCTGATGGTTTTATATAAAATACACCCAAGGGTTCTGTTGAGAATTCTTTTATATTCCACAGGTTTTATCTAGAACTCACCTAGGGGGTTCCACCAAGAATCCTTATTCTCTCCTTATATTTCAAGGGTTTTATATCCTGGACAGGTTTCCAGGAAGTTCTACCAAAAACCCTTTTATATTGCGGTACCCTTAAAAAAAGAGTTTCAAAGTCCTTGAAAGGCTCTTTCTTCCAAAAAGAGTTCTTCGGATGAAAATGGTTCTTAATGTAACCCTTAGTTTACAAAGAATCTTTGATGAACCATTTCTTCTTCAAAAAAAAATCATTCTTCAGAATCAAATACTGTAGCTCTGGGTAGATTTTCAGCCCTTCAGCAAGAACCCTTCTGGAACCCTTATTTCTAACAGCTTGTAGCATATTCCGTCTAGGACTATTGTATAAGATTCACATGTACATGCACGTGCATAAATGCAAAAGAGCGCCAAGCCTGAGCTCATATACATGCACAGCCACAGTGTGTATAAGAGGCTGATTTGAGACTGGTGTAGAGTCAATAAAGGCTGCTGCCTTGCAGGAAGGTCACAGCTTAGAGAAACTCTCCACAAGGCTCTACACAGTCTCCCTCTGAACTCTCTCTGTTCCCGTTTGAGGGAATAAATAGCCTCATTATTCCACCAGGTGCTCGCCATCCATCCCCGTGTGTTGCTTCTATTGTTTCTAAAAAACTCCTATCACATTGCTGTCAAAACTCTTCATCCCGTCTGCTTCTCACAATAGGCCCCCATAACCATATTGTAAGAATTATTGGATATTTCAAATTATTCTTGCTATATAATTTGCCGTTTGTCTGTCGTGCAGTGTAGTCCTTATGGTGCTTTGTTCTGTTTGAGGAAGCAAGTAATAAATTCAAAAGGCTGTGAGCTGTTTGCAGCAGGTGACATTAGACCACCCCAGACTTCACTGAAGAAACAAGTTGTCAGTTTACATATCGTACTACATATCAGCGTGCTCTTATAACGCAGTCGTGTGGTAGTTAGCTGGTGCTCTTTTCAGGGATCATTAACGACTCACTCATGCCTTCATGTCACCACTGTTCACAAAGCATTGATAGAATTACTCCTGATGCACACAATGTTGTCAGCTGCATCTGTTTGGCTGATATCTAAATAGTTTGTCAAAACACTGTAGAGCAACTAATGTTTATTCTACCATCTCATATTTGTTTGACACTCAGAATTGAGAATTTTCTTCTTGATAAAAATGTTTTAAATATATTTATTCATATACAATTCGCAAGAGTTTAGGATCTATTTGAAAATGTTGTAAATGGAGCACTTAAACATACTACAATGACTTTAAGAAATGATGTATGCAGTAGATATTACTGGTGTGTATATATTATAGAACTGGCTGTCTAACATGTTTAAGCCACTTAATCACAGGAACATAATGTATTTATTGTGGTTTCACTGCTCCATCCACACTGTATAATTCAACTCATAGTCACTGTGAATAATGCATTATTTAATACCATTCCATACGTGTACAACCTTTCACAACACAATTACAACATATTGAACCAAAGCAAAACAATGCTTATTGTGATCACCTAGAGATGACCCTGATGTCAGGGAAACAATTGTTTTTCAGTGCCTTGTGCAGCTCTTTACAGTCAGTGCCTACCCACACACTGACTGTACCCGTGTGGCTCATACTGCCTGCTTGCTTTTTTACCCTTCAGATTTCCTCCAGCCGTTCCCACTGATAATTATAATCCAGAAAACCATTTCATGGGGCAGTACAACCATAGCAGTTTGCTAACACTGTGTTTAATTCCTCACTATGACACAGTGCAAAAATTTTAAGAGTGTTCCAGCCAGAGTGTTCCATACAATTACTGCCATAATAATTGGCTCCACATGAAAAAGGGTTTTATGTAGTGTCTGTATCACGTTGGTCCCTGTCTATTCACTTACTCCTTAGAAAGATGAGAATAATCCTTGGAAAGGTAAAATACTATGCACTATATAAATGCATGCACTAGATAAATGAAGTCTGTCTGAGGTCATTGACAAGTGCCTCTCAATGTGGGTGTGTGGGTGCTCTGCATTGTCACATGTAGCCTTCTGTGTGCTCATTGAACCGCCTCGCATTAATATCTTTGAAACAAAATTGTACATTCCAGACTATTTTCTTTCACTCTAATATCTCTATTGACGGTTCACACTTACACATCACTTCATAAATACACAGTGATATATTCTGTCTGCATACACTATTACAAATAAAGGTCCTAACTAGGACTAAAGGTTCTTCAGAGGTTCCTCCACATGAGAGCTATTTTTGATTCCCGCTAGAACCTTTTATAAAGGCTCGTCTTACAACCCCCTTTAAGAGGGTTCTACCTTGAGCCATCTGTGAAAGGATTCACCCAGAATCTCCTATGAGAGAGACGAAGAAGAAGAACCCTCTCTGGGGGGTTCTATCAAGACTCTTTCTACCTTCTAAGTTTGCCAACCAATAACCCTTTTATATTTGAATAATATTCATCTAGAACCCACCCAGGGGGTTCTACCAAGAACCAGCCTTTATATTACAAGGATTTCTATCTAGAGCCCACCCAGGGTATTCTGCCAAGAACCCTTTTATATTCCAATGGTTTCATCTAGAACCTGCCCTGGGGGTTCTAAAGAGAAACCTTCTTTATTCCAAGGCCTTTATCTAGAACCCACACAGAGGATTCTGCCAAGAACCTTTCATGTTCCAAGGTTTTTATCTAGAACCCACTCAGGGGGTTCTGCTGAAAACCCCTTTATATTACCAGGGTTTTATCTAGAGCCCACCCAGGGTATTCTGCCAAAAACCCTTTTATATTCCAATGGTTTCATCAAGAACCATTTTATGTTATTATACAAAGAACCCCTGAAAAAAGGGTTCTTCAAGGATTTCAAATATGGATGAAAAGGGTTCTTAAGGGAACCCTTGGGCTTACAAAGGCCCCTTGATCAGAAGCAAATAGTTCTGGGCAGAACTGCAGCCCTTCAGGAAGAACCCTTTTGGAACCCTCATCTCTAAGAGTGTTATGCAGACAGACACGGATGGATATTTAATACACATTTTCAAATATGCATGAGTGTGTCTTGTATGTGACCGCAAGCGTATGCGCTGTTTTCTACTTTAACTGCATCTCTGAGGAAAAAGTTCCTGGAATCTCTTAATCTACAAGGACGCCTTATTAAACACTACTAACTACAGCAGTATGTTGCATTTCAAGTGTGACTACATGTGTGCATGTGCATTATATTTACTTAAAATGTTGATTAAAGTGGCACCACAAGCTACAGAGTGCAAATCAAAACATACCAGGGGAGCTGATTAAGATGAGAGTGGAACCCAGCTGTCAGGAAATACAAGAATATATGAGATGATACCATATCCTGCATGACAATAAAGTTTACTCTGCTCTCTTGCTCTACAAAGAGAAATATAAACTACAATATCTCCCAGGACTTGAATCCCCTGCAATCTATTATTTAGAGCACATGTAAGTGTTTTCAGTTAAAGCTTCTCCAATACTGCATTCATATCCGATCAATTATTCAAGAGTGTGATTCCTCTCCCAGTCAGTCCGACACACTGATGCTGGCTGTCCAGGGATCCAGTCAGCCAGCCGGCTGAGGTCTTGCCAATCAGGCCTGATGCTGACACAATGATGCCTCAGCCTCCAGCTCTCTGCCGCTGCTTCCTTCAGGAGGGTATGCTGCTGTCTCTGATTGGTGTGGCTGTACCCTGGCAGACACTCCATCTGCACTAGATTGCACTGCTGGAGTGGAGATAGCTGCAATTTGCAGCAATTCTGCCAGTAATTTCGATATGTATGAGGACCAGAGCAATTCATAGCCCTCTCCACAAGGCCCAGGCACTTTATTTGATGCCTCTCATCACCAGCCTACAGGTATATTCCTCCACCTCTCTACTTGTGCTGGGACCAAAGTCTGGGTTGGATTGTGCTGCAGAAAAAAAGGCTATTTAAAAGGGGAAGGGGATTTTATTTTCCAGAAGATGTAAAAATTTATGAGCACAATCTTCTCATGAAGGAATGTTGAACGAGCACAGATGGGATGATTGAAAATTTGATTGAAGAATAATTGAACAGATCTCCTAATGAAGGGACAGAAGTTGAAGTAATTCAGGGGACCTGTTACCACCACTTCATTAAATGCATGGTTGCAAGATAAAAATTTAGACAAACCTATTAAGTTGTAAACACACCAACGTTGTATTTCAATGAGTTGTGTTGACATAATGACGTTAGTAATTACATCAACTAAATAGTGAGTGATTTAAACTCAAAAGTCATAGCAACTTAATTAAATTTGCTTGACAACCTAATTTTCTCCACCTTGACTTAAGGATTTCAAGTCCCCTTCCCCACTCACTGAACATGCTTCAGACAGTTAAGACAGTGTGTTAGAGTACCTGAAAAAAATCTAATTGGGGAAACTTAAGTTTTTAAATGGTTGTCAACTTAAAAACTTCCACATTCATGGAAATTAAGTACATAACACTTAAAAAATTGTTTCACATAATGTAGAAAAACTATGATTATGAGTAGTCACCTTAGAAAACTTGCCTCTGATCACTGTAAAAAAGAGGCAACTTAATGCAGTAGATGTTTGAGTTTTGAGCCCAACTCAAACTCATAAGTTTGAAAAGGTTTTTACCAACAACGAATCTTTTGTTGAGATAATTTGCTTTTCTACTTTGGATAAACTTGAATCTTTGAGTTTTAGAATATATTTTAACATTGTCAGTTAAAACTGTTTAATTTTCAGGCACCCAAATAATGACAGTGACAATAATGACAGCTCACTGTGACCAGTTTCTAAAATAATTTTTTTTTTTTTTTAGTTTTTAAAACTCAAAGATTAAAGTTTATCTAAAGAAGAAAGTAAGAAGAAGAAGAAGTAAATTATCTCAACTAAAGATTAAAGGTCAGCAAAACTTTTTCGAATCGGGCTCAAAACTCAAAAATCTATTGCGGTAAGTCGAGTTGTCTTTTGCACAGTGTAATCCCCTGACTAGTTTTTTGGTTTAACTTAATTTCATTAGAAGTTGGCGTAATTCAAAAGTCAAACCATTTGTTTTAGAGTGTACCCTCTTTTTGTGTTTTGCTCCCTGTAATAATTCATTTTTTCATTCGTCTGTTGACGAATACCTTTTCAGTACATAACAGTGCCATTGTTCATGCCTGGTCAGACGTTAGACAACAGAACAACATATAGATTAACAATTCATCATTTCTAAAGCTGCCTCGACTCCTCTGAGCTAAAGAGAGCACACATTTCTACAGGATGCCGCCCCCGCTGTGTGTTGAGGCATTGTGAATAAAGACTCTAACTAAGGGGTGAGGCAATGGTAACTGTGAAAAGCGTGTTTCTCTCACTGAATTAAACATATGTCTGACACCCCTGTGCTACTTTCCACTGAGTAACTTCCCCAGTTGGAAGCTCTCAATAGACAATTTCTCCTTATTCAACTCTTGAAATCTTGGGAACATTTGTGTACCCATCACGCTTTTGTGTGCCAAACTATTAAATAAACCCCAATTCCAAAAAAAGTTGGGCGCTGTGGAAAATCTAAATAAACAGAATCTGTGATGGTATGGGGCTGTATCAGTGCCCATGGCATCATGGGTAACTGTACAGGTTTTTTAGCAACATATGCTGCCATCCAGATGTCTTTTTAGGGATGTCATGCCCCTGTCCCAACTTTTTTGGAACATGTTGCATCAAATTCACATTGAGGGTTTGTAGAATTCTTCTTAAATGCTGCAGTGTGGCCTCATCTTCATTTTATTCCATCATTTAGGGATTTTGTGGATGTTTATAGTTGACTGAATTGTCAGAACTGTTGTTGACTATATTAATATTTGAAGGAGAGTGTCATGACATTTAAAAAAATCATAGAATTCTAATGATGCCTGATGCTTAATTAGTGCTGAACTCTTGGCTACCTCATTACAGGCTAACAGTGCTGGAGGGTCTAAAGATGTGTGGCCCCTTTAGACACTCTCTGCCTCTCAAACCCCTCATTACTCCGATATTGGAGGAGGGGGGGGGGGCTTAGCGAGACCATCACACTGCCCTTGCCCAGCTTTAATGGTGTCATGTGCCCATGATCAAAGTCTTCATGGCATTTCAGTGTTCGACTCCATGCTCATCATGCTTTGCTCCGTGTCAGCTCACCTCCCCGCCTCTGTTTCCCCTCTCTGTCAGTGTCTTTCCTTCTCATCCTGTGCATTCTCTCATTCTCTCTCTCAGTTAAATTTGCTGCTCAGCAATCCTTTTAATGAATTTCACTTTTTTTTTTCACCTTTTTAACCTCCAAGCACTCAACCATCAAGGTAGATTAAGAAGTGAACTGTAAGGTAGTGATTTTTACAGGTTAACTGGATTCCTACCAGGACCTGATCGAGTACCAAATTCTGTTCTAGTTATTCTATTCTGTCTTGGGTTGATGAATAAATATATCTATATCAGCTCTATTCATGTGTGTTATCATCAGTGCAAGAGGCGAATTTACACGTTTTTCTTCAAGACAAAGAGTGTCAACCATGAAGAGCAGCTAAACATGAACGTCAACATGCTGACATGCTCACAATGACATTTATTTATCAAACTATGCATCAACTATTCTTTAATTATCTGGTTACTGGGGAGCCCAGCAGGTAATGTTTACCTTGGTCACCATTTTAGTTTTTACATGGGTTAGGGTTAGGGTTAGGGTTAGCATGCAAACATTTATTAATTAGCATAAAACATAATGTACCGTACAGCGGAGGCTGATGAGAAAGTAATTAGTCGAAGATTTGAATCATCAGAGACCCTTGACTGAGATTCTCAAGTTGTTTTTGTTTTTTTTCAGTCACAGGGAGAACATTTCAATAATGAATTATAAAAAAAGAGGAATCATTAATATATTTATTTATTAGATATGACTGGTGCACTTATTAAAAAATCCTCATGAACGTGCTAATGAGAGAAGTGAAACGAAGGGTTGGTACACAAGGTTTGGCTCTTGTTTATTAGCTGCGTCTTTGTAAACACAGCAATGCAACAGCATGGCAGGCTGTAAACTTTACAAACCAAGTCTCAGTAAGCACATACCACTAAACTAACTGTGATGGAACCACACAAGAGTGATAGAAACAGAGCGCAGGTGCCACTTCAGTCAATGTGCAGAGCAGTTGACGCAGTGAAGTAACGTAAAGCACGTCACCTGCCCTGCACGCTCTGTGGTGCGCTGGGATTTTATACCTGAACTATGAGCAGGAGAACAGACACTTTTTCTTTCTCTGGCGGTGTAGAAATCTGATGTTATGAAATCACAGATGACCTACAATGACATTAAAACATGAGCCTTACTGGTAAAACATACTCATGGAGGAGTTTAGTGTTGCGCTGAAATGGAAAAAAAGGAACAAATTGCTGAACCTTCGTATTGAACAGCCAAATACATTCGACTGACAAAATTCTGACTCAGGTGCCACCCTACAGGCATTTGATCATTAACTGAAGTTTTGG
Source organism: Lutjanus campechanus (assembly GCA_027495735.1). NCBI lineage: Eukaryota > Metazoa > Chordata > Actinopteri > Lutjaniformes > Lutjanidae > Lutjanus > Lutjanus campechanus. The sequence continues at coordinate 66,915 of JAJHUR010132002.1, read as the reverse complement.
AGCTGATGATAGCACTAGATTAAAAGGGATCATCCAAATTATTGCAATTCATCCTGAGGGGAACATGAATTTGTACAAATTCCATGGCACTCCATACAATAGTTGTCAGTGCATTTTATTTAAAATTACTAATGATGGTCTCTGGTGGAAAACTCGGGGGATCACCAGAGTCAGAAGGCTTGATCCTCTGGGACGAAAAAATTCATGGAAACACATCCAGAGATATTTCCGTCTCGATGAAAGACCACACAGAGCCAAGCTGCTAGCCTGGCTGAAAATGATGACATGTATTGCTACTTTTGTGCTGTTAATTAATGGCACATCGCGCCGTTACCAGTGTTGATGTTCTCTCTATTTCGGTTTGCTGGCATCAGCCATGTTCCGGATTATCTTTAGCTGTATTTCAGATCTGTTCTGACGGTTCTTGGGTTCCTTTTAGGTCTGTTTTCTTGAATTTCCAGGCGTCTGTTTCACATCAGGTTAAAAATTTTGTACACCTCATGTGGATAGATCTGTACCTGTCTTATACTGTGTGTATGTGCTGTGGCCAATTGTTAAGTTGACATTTTTTGATGCAAATGTACTGTCCTTCCTCTGCTAAACCTTGAAGCTTTGTACGTGTGTGACTGCTGCATACCCAGTGGATCTTTATGCCCTGTCTGTTGCCAGTCTTTCCTGTCAAGCTGGGGCTGCTCTGCTCATTTTGTTTTACCTGAGAGCACCTCTAAATATTAATGTGGTCTTCTCTCTGAATTACAGCCTTACAGGCCTGCCAACTCTCTCAGCATTTGTCTACCTGCCTCTCCTCCTCTCCTGCACTTTCCCTCCCTGTATCTCCCTCCACTAGACTCTTGGCTCAGTCTTTTCCACCCCGAAGGTTAATTTCTGATGATATCGGATGTGATGGGTTGTTGGCTCTCATTCGTCTCTCTCATGATTTTATGACTCTAATCCTGCCACTTGAGCAAAATCCCCTCCTTTATTTTGACCGGTGGATGGCATTTAGAAGCATTTAGTTTCACAAAGGCATGAGGTTGAAAGCAAACCAGAAATCTAATACGGGCATCAATCTGTGCTTTCTAACATCAGATAAATTAATCTTATGTGACCAACATTGAAATCAGCTTGACTTTCAGAGATTTAAATTTGTCGTGTCACCTGTGTCTTACCTGCCTTTCTTACCACCAACAAAGGAATCCAGTTAAGAGTGGGATGAACAAGCTTGGCTGGGACTTGAGGAGCAATTTTGAGGGGGTTCTGACTTTAGCGTGTCGCTGCTTTTGAAGAGCATCTGGAGTGCACCAATAGGATAACATCCAGCCCACTTAAACCCACACAGGCTGTCATTGAAACACTCTCAAAAAAAGACACTAATGATGAGGTGCACTAGTGAAGTGCTCTGAGAAATCACAGCTAATAGAAAACATTAAAACAGACTCCAAGACAACACAATTGCAAACAAAGTCAGTGTACTTAAACAACTCAAAATCAGCCACTTTGAATACTATCATTAGAAAAGAGCCAAATGCATATTTTCAACCGGAAAATATGGAAAAACTGGAAGCTTTCAAGTGACTTTTCATCCATGACTACCCCATTATTGTACACTCATTCCTTCAAAGGCACTCACTCTTAATTTCTAACATTTGTCAACATGGGAACCCAAACTGCATATGCTATATTATTACCGTCAGTAATCACTGTCAACTGCATAGTCGTAGCAGACATTTTGACTCCCTTTTCTGTGCTCAATTATGTCTGCATGAATTATTCTTAGAGCAAAGGCGATGTTTTATGCATAATATATCATAACAGGACCTGAATACACGAGGAAATTCCACGTGGATCTCACCGGTGAAATGCTGAGATGATGAGAGGGAAATAAACATGGAGGGAGTCGGTGATGAAGTGAAATAATTATGACATATCTCCGGTTAAAGTAGAACTCTGTAGGTTTGGATAAGACAAAAAATGTATGGGTGCTTGGTCAAACAGGAAAAAATGTTGCACGACATTAGACTCTAAAAGTAAATTTGTTTTAACTTGAAAAAGTTGGTGGCTGGGCTGTCTTACAATCTTATGTTGACTCAGTTTGAAAAGACAAGTTGGTGCAATTTTGTAATGATTCAAAACAAATAAACGTTTCCAGTCAAATAAACAATGAAATCTGTTACTTGAGAAAAGATGTTCAATAAGCTTAAGATATTTAGTTGAACCAACAATTCTTCAATCACACCGAGGAACATTGCGAGCAAATTTGATTTACTTTCACATCTTTTCAGTTTTCTTCTAAGTTGTTTCTTGATTTCGTGGGCACAACGACTACATGTGACACTGCTCCCAGTGAATTATTACATTTTAAGAATTCAATATTAACTAAGACTAACTAATAATTTTAAATAATGTCTTCGTTATTGTGAAAAAACAATGAGAAAAATAGTGAATAAAAATAAGTTCAGACTGAAAATTACAAGGCAACTTACAGCAATATATTTTTGAGCTTTAAAAAGTAAATATAATTTTATATACATAACTTTTAAGTATAAGTAAGTATTATTTGGGAGTTTGGAGGGAAAACCTTTTCATAACCTAAGAGTCTGAGTTGGGTTCAAGACTCAAACTACAAAACTATTGCAGTATGTTGTTTTGAAATTTTGACTTGTCTTAAAATATAGGGCCCACAACAGGTTTCCATCAAGGGTCTCAGGAGAGTTTAACTCTCAAACAATGCATGCTGGGAAGTAGGCTAATATGCTGATCATGTTCCTTTAGAAACTTAATTTAATGAGTTGAGTGAACTCATTAAATTAGGCACAATTATTCAACTCATGAAGTGTTCTTAAAATAAATAGTGTTCTGAAAATAAATACTAGAAATCTTAAGTTTGATGAATGAATAAATAAAACTTGGATGCCGTCTGCCTGCTAGACTCCATTAACATGTTGCTCAATTTAACCGTTATAAATATCTACTCTGTCTAAAAGATTATTTATGATTTCTTATGACTCATAAATTGACACAAACTCATTCAGCATTCATTTTAGCTCTAATTAATGTGAAACAGGCAAACAAAAACAGTCATTCCGGCTTAGAATGGAAATTTCAAAGGACGCAGCAGCTGTAGTGTTGCTGTCAGAGTAGCAAGTATTTCAACTTAGCATGTTCCCTTAATGTCTGATGGAGCATCATGGCCATTTTGTGATTTATTACAGTAAATATATTACAGATTTCTTCATTAGTTAATGACAAAAATATGATTCTCCTAAATTCCTGTATGATTTTTTACAGTGTAGCTTTAATCAAGACTCATCGCTGCTATACATCATTGTGACCTGCCAATTAGCTCTGCATTACACCAACCTCTGCCTGTCCCCATCTATTAAAATAATACACAAGCTCATTAATAACAGTCATGACGGAAAAATGCAAGCGGGAGGGTGAAGAGGTTTTCAAAACAGATGAGCGTCTGCCTGGAAGCAGCTCCAAATCAAGCTCACTAGCAACTAGTTCAACCGTACAAACATGAGATGAAGCTACATTATGAGCTACATGAGCAAACTTGTTGCCTCTTGCGTGTCTCACCGTGAGTTCACACTGGCAGCAGCAACAAGAGACAAAGCAACCGGTACTTCATTCATTTCAGATGAGTTCTGGGAGATGTGGGGCGACAAGTGACAGCTGGTGGAGAGATTTCAGCGATTCGGCGACAGGAGGAAGTCGAGCAGAGTTCAACTTTAAATGAGCAGAGACGTGGTAGTCCCACATATCTCATCATATGGGAAGATCATAGAAAATACATTTACATGTCTATACATTCTCAATAATTTACTGCATAACTGTAGTGTGTGTAGTTCCTACACAGCAGGGGAGAGCGGGGTGATTTGAGCCTGCGGGGAAGATGAGCCACCCTTTGTTTCTAGGCAACCATAGACAGAATCGGTCATATCACCACACATTTTACTAGCCCTGTGATGGAGAAGCCAATGGAATAAGTAATAAGCAAGTTCAAAAAACATTTTTCTACCATTCAACGTGTTTTTTTATGTTTAAGGAGAAAGGAGAAATTGAGACAGAGCTTGGAGAAAAGTCTAGCTGCAGTGTTTTGTGGTGTAAGTGCCATGAAATGTTGTGAACTGGTATTCAGTTGGCACAACGAAATGACATTGATGTCCCTGCAAGCTGGATCAGAGAGGAAAAAGCAGCTTAGTCTAAGTGTGCATCAATAAAAATAGGGAATATTAATAATTATTATTTTTCCAGGAAATGCTCACCATCACCTTGCAGCTAGCATACAGAGAATCAGCAATGTGGCTCAACTTATCCCCACACTTGGCCTAAGTTGAGACCACGTTTTCCCCTGTTGGATAGTCATATTTAAACTGTTTATCTTAGCTCCAAAGTGATCATTCCCCAGGATGCACCAGATCCTGAAATATATGCTCATATTTTAGTTGGAGACATTACTGTCATGCCCTCACTTTAAAGATGCCTCAAGTAAAAACTGGCTCGGCTCACCCTGCTCCACCCGAAGGACGGTAATGACCAGCAGCTTCTTGGCAATACGCACCCACAAAATCACTACTGGTGTAAGTGCATGGTTAGCCACAGCCCACAGCTCGGTCTAATCCACAGAAATGAGGTTTACATTGACCTCTAACACCCAGACTGATCTTAGAGGAACGGACTAAATATTAGATGTATACTGAATGTTACGTAGCTGATGATTTCAGACATAAAGCCACAGAAATAGTTTGTGTAAGTCTTTGCTTTAGAGCACTGATTCCCAACCAGGAGTACTAATACCACAGGAGGCACCTAATTCATGCAGTTGCTGGGTTACGAGGAAAGACTGTGAAGTAGCTCAACTGATTTGAGAAGAAAAAATGAAATTACGATTTAATTTAGAAATATAGAGTCTGCTGTAAGACCTGAATACCATATACGGTATGACAATAAACTTTTTTTCATGACAGCCATACTGATATGAAGTAGTAAACACAGGTGTTACCAATGTTACCAGTTAACAAGTAAATAGGAAAGCACATATAAATATTTTGGAAAATCAATTTCTAATATTTCTTGGTTAATAGGACACAATTTAATGATTTTTTTTCTTCAAAATGTGACCTTTAGTTTCCAATTCACACTTTGTTTTCCCTGAGATACATAACCCATTTAGTATAACTTTAACATTTTCCCTTTTTAATAGTTCACGGCTAACTTTTAAAACATTTTAAAGACAATTAATTAACTACTCCCTTTAATGTTAAGCATTCTGGGATTTAAAAAAGTGAGAAAAAAATGGACAATGGTTATTCATATATATTTAGAACGCTGGAAACAAATGTCATTTTTGAGTGAAGCTTGAAAATCTTACTCGTGTTTTTATATTAACATCTTCCCTAACCACAGACATCACCTCTCTCTTTCTTAAACTGTTAAAACTGCTGATACAAACTCTCTGAAAGAAAAGGACAAAAGCTTCTTGACAAAAGGGGGTCGAGGGTAAAAAAAGTGGGTATCAAAAGTTAAAAGACAGCAGCACACGCCACATTACATGTGACAACAAGCATTACATAAATGATAAATGGCATGCAGTCTTACACACAAGCACAGGCAGGTGGCTAACAGACAACAACATCAGACAGTAGGCTATAAAACAATGGAGCAAGAGTAGCATACACATGCAACAAGACAGACAGGCAAAATAACAAAAGTAGACACACGGGGACAGCATCAACAACAGCAAAACAAATAGGCAAAGCAACAACAGTAGCAGCATAAGAATAAGAATATGGTCAAAATGGGTGTGTGTAGATGTGTAAATTGTTGTGTAAGATAGCGAGCTAAAACTGATGGATAGTCAAAAGTAATGGACATATATGATTGAAACAGCCAAATTCACACCATGTGGTAGCAGCTTAAGCATTGACAGGTAAATTGTTTTCTACTAAGTAAAACAAAAATGATGAGAAAGCATTCTAAATGATTTACGTTACGTATATTTATTACACGGCTTTGTTAAGTATTCAATTCTGTTTGGTAAATTACAGCTTTCTAAGGTTTTTCTGTATTGCGGATCATTTCAGTGATTAACAGACTGTTGCTATGGTTGCAGTTCCGATCATACACTCTGGAGGAGCAATAAAACAATGTTTAAATTAATATTTAGTGTCCAATTATTTATATTTAAGTCAATAACAGCTTAGTAAGCAGGATAATGTACAGCGTGCGGGTCATTATTGTGGAAAAACACCAAACCTCGGCTCTGCATCAGCATCCCGCATCGCCCCGTGACATATTTCACTCAGTCAATAAAACTGCAAGCTTTTATAACCACATGCACGGGAGGGGAGTTTGGAAGTGTATTCCCACCAATATTTTAGGAGACTGAAATGTTAAAAGTCATTGAGGTAATAGTGGAACAACTGATATTGATTGCTTGCAAACCCCTGCTGATTTATATTATCCTCACTTAATGCAGCGAGGCAGCTAAAATATTGTATTTTGTTGCTTTAAGCAGATAAAAACCACCCAAATACTTTCTGCCACTTAAAATACTGTTATTGCAGTCAGAGCTGTCCCTGATGGAGAAAGAGAATTTTAGAGCACAGAGTGCACGTGTTTGGTGGTGGATTAACATTTAATTATACCTTACATTAGAGCACCACCATAATAACTTTCCCTCTCTCTGACTGTCTGTCTCTCTCTGTCACTTAATAGCACCACTGCCACCAACACAGCTTTGCTTTCAGTTGCTGCCCGCCTTTGTGATCCTATATAGCTTTGTGTGTCCACTTAAATACGACCCTTGACCATGACATAATAACAAACAGAAGCCTTGATTTAGATATGTCACACTGCCTTCATGATTATAGTATTAACATCTCTGTGTTCAGCGGGGTTACAAAATGAAAGAGTCACAGCTTAGTCGTATAATTCCCTCTTCATACTGTCATCCTACACGCCATTCATCAGATCTACAGAGGCGCATTTTCACACCTGCAGTCATGCTGAACCGCCTCCATCTGTGGCACGGTGAGACAACTCCCATTAAAGTCGCTGGATTTAATTCAGCGAAAAGGCTGCGGGTCTGAAATGTGCGGCTCGACGAGCTTTTGTCTATTCAGAAACCCATAAGGATTCAAAGGAAACAATATGTATTAATAATATATTGCAAAATGTATCTATCTTCAAAGATGAAGCAAGTGACTCCTGAGAGCCGTAATGAGGGCGCTGTGGGCAAAGTGAACAAACATTCCCAAGATCATTATTCCCAAGTTAGACTGAGCCTGGGGAACGGCGCCGTGTGTTCGCCGCTGAACAAATAGTACCGCTGAAATGTTCATTCAGCTAAAGGATATTCTGTATTCAGTCTTGAAATGCTTTTGAATATAGTGGAATCAGCCTCTTATGCGTTTGTTCTATCAGTCAAATGCAGGGTGTGTGTGTGTGTGTGTGTGCATGAGTGCAACCGAGCCAGCAAAGAAAAAAAAAAAAGTGCAGCCCCCACATCCTTTTTCTCTTTCTCCACATGCATGAAAGAATTGGGACCAATGTTAGCTAGCAGCCATATCGGACTATATCGCATCTCATCTACAGCAAGTCTGAATATTGGCCATTCATAGTTAAAAGTGAGTGGGTAGGGTTAAAGGATTTGCATTTTCCAAGTTCTTTATATTTGCACGAGGGGGATCAGGAGCTTATACTTCAAAGCATATAAAGCAGAAAAACATGTAGAAACTATCCCTCCTTATAGTCAACATGAAAAGTCCCTCAGCAGGGTTTTAAAATTTTTACATATATGGTTCTAGACATAATCTAAACATAATCTATGTTGTTTGAGCATCAGAAACTCAGTGGACGTTAATGCTTGATCTCTCAAACTTTGGAACACAGGGCCCATATTTGTCTACTACAAATGAAACTCACTTGGACATCTACTTCACAATCAGGGATTATGTGAGTTAATGTCAAACACAACGAGTTTTGTTGTTACAACCTGTCACACTACTAGGGTGAGTCAGTTAAATGAGAGGTCGGGGGGACTTCATAATATTACGTTCAATCAATCATTACAATCTACATTATAATCTTTTGAGATCATTTACTTTTCATGAATCTTTGAGTTTAAGAAACCTCATCCAAAAGTTTGAAATTTGAAATATTGTTCTCAGTGAGCTGTGGACCTGATTTGTCATTGTTTGGGTGCTTGGAATTAAATATTAAACTATTAACCGTTATTCAAGTTCACTTCAATGAGTTTACTCAACAATTTTTGAAATACATTTTTGTGTGGTTTCTAAAACTAAAAGTAATTAGTTTCCTTGAAATTTTTGACAGTATTTTTACAGTTTTGCAAGTGAGATTTTTTGTTTGGCCCACAGTAGTACAGGAGGTACACTGGCACTGAACACTGCGCCGACATAAATATCCCATAATGCAATACAGTTGCGATGACAGCGATCATGTCAGCTCTGGTATAACGTCAAAAACAGTTTTTTGCAAGTAAGAATTAATTTTGCTCTCTGTGATATATTTTTCTAATTTGCTCATTGTTGGCTCAGGTTACCATGGTTACTTGTCTCCAATCAGCAAAGAAGGTCTCTGGAAGTCATGTGAAATACATTCTACTGTTTATTTTCATATAAGAATGCTGAATAGCACATGTTTGGGGTATGTGGTGCGTACTATGGCATTTTGGACGCAGCAACAGCGTTACAACTAACCCAGTGTTACAACACTGCCCAGTCTCCCCTACCCTAGGAAAAATGAATGTCTTGAATGGGAATTTGCGAGAGGAAACTTGCAAACAGGCACAGGCATGTCAGAGGTGTGACAGCTAATCTTAAAATTCTTTTTGCTTTTTTGTCCCACCAAATGTCACAGTTGGCTCTGGGGGAGCAGCAAGCCGGAGAGTTCAGCTCACACCTGTCTCTGTTTTTCTCCCCGTGTGCCTATCTTTTGATGACAAGGGGAGAGCCAGCCTTTTCTATTCCCTAAGAACGGACGACAGGAAGACACATTCTCACAGACCCCCTCAACCAGCCTGTAGCCCCTGATGGCAAAGGGCACAGCAACTGTCCTCGTGGCTATACGGACAAGTAGCACATCTTCATCAAACTCCTCCCCATCCTCAATCCCCGTAGAGTAAAACAGCTTGACGAGGAAGATTAAGCAAGAGGGAGGGATGGAGTAAAAGAAAGACAAAACGAGGGAGGGCTCGAGTTATGGTGGGTGGAAGAAACGGCGAGGAGGAGACGGGAGAGTGCTGCTCTTTTTCTCCTTTTTCGGCTGAAACAGTCTCAGGAGCTGCCCCCCAGCAACAGAGGGAGAAAAGCATGATGAATAATTAACTTCGAGAAATGTCACAAGCGGCACAGAGAAGTGTAATCATTTCTCTGTTGGGTTTGGAGATCTGTTTTTTATTCTTTTTCCTTTATGCCCTGTAGTGCTGCACTACGCCAAGATTGTGAGCACAGGACTGCAACCCGTCCCCTAAAAGCATCCAATACATCGCCCCCTACATACTTTTCAAATAAAAGCAAATAAATCATTAATATTTGGGCCTTTTAGCAGCATCACAGAGACATCTCACGGAGGTCTTCTACATTTTTAATCAAGTCATTGATGTCAGTCTCATTAGCTGTAAAATCACATTTAAGGAGCAGGATTCTCTGGTGGTAATAGTTTAATCAATGTCAGGAAGGCTCGAGTTTTGTTTCTCTTTCATTCTGGAGAACACAACATGCCCTCTCAGAATGAATAAAAGATAAAAATGACAAATTACTGTCTTCATGTTCTAAACAAGCTAAATTTGTCCTCTTTCCTGTGAACCTCAGAGCTGTGAAAATGAGTTATGGATTACCATGACCTAGTTTAATGAGGTAATTGCAGATATATATCATTTTTATTGTCGTTTTCTTCATAGATTTACTACAAGAAAGGACCAATGGCTGGCTCCCACGTGTGCTAATGTGTTCTAAATTTAAGATCGACCTGCTTTTCATGCGCAGAGGAAAGAAAAATTCTTTCCCTTTTTGCCACCTGAAGTGCTAATATTTGTAGTAATGGATCTGATGAAGATAATGGTTGGATTTCAGTGGATGTACTATTTTTAACCCTGCACGTTTTTGGCCTCTCAGCCCTCAGCTCTGTCGTTACTGCAGCACACATTGTAAAGGAGACTGTAATGACATGGATGATTGAATGCCAAAGAATGCTTAGAGATTTTTTTGTCCCATCGATGTGTTTGTTAATCAGGCAAACTCTAAATGAGATTCCTTATCAGTAAACACATTGATTGTACAAAATGAGATGCTGATTTTGCTGGTATTATTTATCTTCTTTTTAGATGACATTGAGTAATTGTGCCTGTATACTTGCTGGTGTAATACGGAGATTTATCTTTAGAAAGAAGTTTAAAGAAGCTTCCCATTCATAATCAGTTATTTTAAGTGTTGGATTGTGCTGTCAGAGCCAGAGAAATGTACAGCCATTGTTAAGTTGAATAAAAATGTAACTCAAGGACGGCCTGGCCCACTCAGCCCACTAGGGGTCCTCAGGGTAACAATGAGCCGTGGGGCCCTTCAGAGCCCCTTCACATGGTCCCACATAGAACCAATCCAACCAATTTCATAACCAGAGAACAACACATATCGCAATATAACACATGTTCTGCAAATTCAGTGAATTACATACATAACAAATAAAGGTACTTTAATTTGATGAATTTTCTCTTTTTTATTAAGAACGTATTTTCATTTTTCAAGCATACAACAAAATAAAAAACAGGCTATTAATGTACAAAATATTGCAATGAAATTATTCCAAAAACTGCTATAAAAAAGCAGCATATACATTGTCACATTATGGCATTGAGGTACGGGACGGTATTATGACTTTTATATTGAGATATTTGATATACTGTTACATCCCTTAAGAAAAATAAAAAGGTAAATATAAAACACTTTTCAACTTGCAAACAAAATAAATGTGAATTCATAGACTCTCTTTGTACTGAGGTTAGTGGCATTGTGGGGACTGGTCTGCGCCATAATTTGCAGAGTACCAGTTTTTGGTCTGTGTCAGACTTTTCATACCCAAACCATGTCCATGTGACAGTAGTTCCTCTTTAACACCCGGGCAACACCGGCTGTGTGTACCTGTGTGACGGCTACCTCGCTGTTACATCTTGTGCGTCTTGTGGTAACCACACAGACAGCGTTGCGACGCTGCGACTGTGACACTGCTACTGCAAGCCCTGTCTTTCTAAACAACAACAAGTTTGCGGAAGAGAAGCGAAGCGAAGAAGAGTGTTGCAATTTTTTCCCCCTCATTCAGCGAGAGGAAGGGAGGGAGGGAGAGAGGAAAAAAAGAGGTCAGGGTCCTTCTCCTCCTGTGTCACTCTCCTCCATTTTTGTTTGCGTTGTCTTCATACAAATTTGCATCCGTGCCGTACAGAAGAATGCAAAGCATCGTCTATATAAATCCGCAAAATATTTCCATAAAGACTGTAATTTGCAACACAACAAAATAAAAGATATTGAAAGGAAAGAGATTTATATATCACACAGCCCTAGTCTAAGAATATGCACCACAGGACATATTAAATATTAATATAAAAATATTAAAAGGCATTATAACTAGATTCTGACACAGGGCCCCTCTGCATGACCCAGAGTTCATACAGGCGCTGGAAATCCTCGAAAACACTGGAATTTTAATGTTGTGTTCTCAAGGTCTGGATTTAGGATTGAGAGCTTGAAACTGCTTCAAACTGTAAAGTTGTTACTTTTGTAATAAATCGCTACCTGACAGAATAGTTGGGTTTTTGGATAAAGAAAGTCGGATATTAGCTAGGCCAGGTTGTATTGGATGTCAAGCCTACTTGCAGACATGTGACACATTTTGAAGCATGAAACTTTGCAGTGTTTTGGTTGTTCATAGCTCAATAACACAAGATTTAATATGATGAAGAAGTGAAACAATCATTTTGAAAATATGTATATAAATATGTCATTAATCACAGCTGTAAGGTGCTGGAAAGCTTGACAATACACCTTGAAAATGCTTGTATACTGCTTGAATTTGAGTTTGAAAAAGGTGTAGGAACCCTGATCACTGAAGGAAGAATACAATATTGGAGCCACCTTGGCCATTATTTCTACTATTGCTACACAGACAATTTGATGCTTTTGGGGCCCCCGAGGGTCTGGGTTCCTGGGGCAATTGTCTGCTTTTCCTAATCCACTGTTACAGAGCTAAAAGCAAAGTAGATAGTACAATTCAAACAAACAGCAATGGAAAACAATCTGCCTCAGTATGGCCCAGATATGAAACCAGTCAGAAT